>APFE031064718.1:0-11819 GCA_000404065.3 Pinus taeda
CGTTCTGTAATTGTGAGGATGTCAAACTCAAATTTTGATGTTTTCCCCATCTGGTTTCCCTATGGGCGGATGGCGGATTTCTGTGTTCGTATCAGTTTTTGTGTTTTCCCCATCTAGTTTCCCTATGGGCGGATGGTGGAATCCCGTGTTTGCATATAATTTCATGATTTGTTAATAGTAAAGGTCCTACCTGAGTTCACAAAAAAAAAACAATATGGTTGATTTGGAAGTTGGGGTGTGTGAAGAACATAAAATGAATAGTAATGAACAAAAAATATAAAGTCCACAAAGAAATAGAGAGAAAATGACAACTAAGGAATATCAAAAAAAATAGTCACAACAAATTACAAGGGAACAACATCAATAAAAGATGAAAAAACAAAATGAACAACAAAGAGCATATCAAAGAGAATACCAAAGAGAATACCGACAAAGAAAAGAGCAACAAATGATAACAAAATAACAAGAAGAAGAGATGAAAGAACAAATTGAGCAACAAAGAGCACATCAAGGAGAAACTAAAATAGCATATAGAGAAAAAAACACAACAAATGACAACATAAAAACAATAAGAAGAGATGAAAGAACAAATTGAAAGACAAAAAGAACATCGAAGATAATACCAAAGAGCATATAGAGAAATAAAAGTGCAACAAATGATAATAACCCAATAGCAAGAACAGATGAAAGAACAAATTGATCAACAAATAGCACATTGAAGAATATCAAAGAGCATATCAAGAAAGAAGAGCACAACAAATGACAACAATACAACAACAAGATGAGATGAAAGAACAAATCAAATGACAAAGAGTACATCGAAGATAATATCAAGACGCAACAAGTGATATATAAAGAGTGTGAAGAGAAAAGAATAAAAGAAAATTTAGAATAAAATCATATAGAAAAACTATCTTTAAATTATGTAGTAGAAATTCCTACATAAAAGTTGTTTAAAGGATGTAGAATACAAAACTACGAAAAAAAAAGTGTTTAACAAATATTTATATCCAAGTTTAGCCATAAATTCTCAATGATATGGATATCGCACATCAAAAAATTCATGATAGAATTGATCGATTAGCTCAAATTCAAATGTGTTATGTATGGAAGGATTCATATGCTAGAATTCATATATTTAAAACAAATACAATTCCAATATGTATGAGATGTGAAAGAGAATAAACTCATCACAAATTTCCATCTGATAATCATATGAATCCTGAAGAACAATATAAATTGCTTCAAGATCTCAAATAAGTTCAAGAGATCTTGATAGCACATGCAAGTCCAATTTTTCAAGTTATGTGTTCAATAGGTGGAAAATACAAAAATAAAGGATACACCATTAGTTTTCTACAAGAGGTTGGAAATCTTGACATGAGATTACCTCGACATATTCAAGACTTGGATTTGATAACTGTTGTGAGAAAAGATAAAGTATTGTGTGAATTAAATTGTAACATTAAGAATGATCCATATTATCATGGAGTTCAAGTTGATGAGAATGCACTTAAAGAATTACCTGAAATTGCAACAAATGTATCACATTTGATTAAATGTGTTACATTTTTAGAGATAGACAATGACATTGAATTTTCAATTTTGAAAGGGGTTCCATAGATAGATGATACATTACATGTCTTACAAACAACTTCTTTTGCAACAAAATATTTAAATCAAAGACGAAAGATTGATATTATTCGAGATTGTGAAAATAACCCTAATGTAGAGGAAAATAACTAGAATCGAGAGTAAGTGCTTAGTTGGCCTGGCATTGACTCATCTCTAATCAATGAGTATAAAACTTGTGGGATTATTTGATATGGAATTTCCAACATTGTTCCCAAATGGTGAAGGGAATTGGTTGCAAGCATGAAAGTGAAATGTCCATCTACATGAGTATGCATAACATCTTCTTCGATATCATGGCAACAAGTTTGGAAAACACTCATAATTTATATCATTTTTACTAAGTATTATCATGCGACATCGTGCGCAATCTTCATATGCAATTTTTGTAAAGAATAATATGAAAAATTTATGAACAAAAGTGGAATAGTTAAGATAAAATTTGCAAAATTTGCTAGAATCATGACTTGGAGAAAGATTAATGTAATTTTGAATTGTATTAAGAGGCACACATGCATATTTGAATAAGTGTCGTGATGATTTATTTGACTTGATTCAACATATTGGGAGTCCTACAATATTCTTTACATTAAGTGAAACATGTCTGCACTGGCCATATTTGCATAAATAAATGTTGGGCACATGTCTTGTAGATCCGGTGGAAGCTAGGAAATGGAGACGTAAAAATGTAATTGATAATCCTCATATTATAGCACATTATATGCACTTAAGACATACAATGTTTTGAGATGAAATTTTCAAATGTTTTTGTAAATCTACAGATTAATGGTGTCACTATGAGTGACAAAATCATGGATCTATGCATGTGCATGGATTTCTATGGTTAAAAAATGCTCCTAACATGGACACATTAAATTGGGATAATCTTATGCAATTAAGAATTTCAAAAGAATATTTTGATGGATGTTTACATGCAATGAATCCATGTGATCAACATCAAAGATATATTTAGGTTAGACTCAATGTAGAGGATCATCCTTGCTTAAAATACACAAAAAAAAGACATTTAAATCTAAGGGCTTGTTGAAGCCTCAAAATTCATTGCGACAACATGGGGGATAACCACCCGGTCGAGGACTTGAATATTGTCCCTTATCCGTTTGGGTTGGTGGCTCGACTAGATTTATGGGACCAGTTTCCCAATCTTTGAAAAATATGGTAGGATGGGGTCTGTGTTTAATTATCAAAATTGATTTGGTAGATGAGCGTGGTTTCAACAGAAAAAATCAAACTAACTATATTTAATATTTACCTAGGTTTTAGTCAATATTTGTGCAATCTAGATAAATGACTATCTTGAATGATAATGAATATTATTCATACAAGAAGTATAAAACTTAAAAAAAAAAAAAAAAACTATTTCGATTAAATAGTTAATCGAAATGGTTGATTGTAAAACATATCGCAAATATCTAACAAATTTTTTTTTATCAAAATTTAAAAAGATTGCAGCTCAGCTATAATTCAAAAGTGAAGGAATAATAGGTTGTATTAAAATATAATTGACAAACAATAAACATAAAAGGAAACAACTTAATCATTCATAAAACAATCACTACACAATGATAAAAGTACCTGATGCAAGATAATTGATCCATAGACAATAAGGTTGCAATCCATGTGTTTTCTCCAAGATTGATCATAGAAAAACAAAAGTGCACTTCTTAACAAACTTTCTTAGATAAACTTTCATGGAGTAGATCTTCAAAAATTAAAGAAAAGCTTTAAAAAGTACAAAAGTGCATGTTTTAAAAGAGTTTCAAATAAAAATGTCAGACCCCTTTCTAAATACAGGAAAGGGGTTTAAATATCAAAAAATATTACAAAAATAGCTAAGCACTAAATCCTGAGGAGTGAAATGGCTCTCCTTAGAATTAGTGCCAAAAATGCAAAACTAAAATTGATTTAAAACTTAAAAAAATTGATCATGATTGGTGTTGGCTCCTCATTTATTTCCACTTCTCATAGATATCTATCATAGCTTGAACTTCTGAAGGTTTCTTAATGCTTATCTTTACCTGTCCCACATAAATTGTATCTGATAGCGATGGCATCATATGGATGATTGAATTGGTTAAGCATCGTAGGGCCATCAATTGACTATGTGGTTTTACCAAATATGCCAAATAAGCATCCCAATTAAAATTCAACATCTGTCTGATTCATTTTTCTTTTTCTGCAAGACTTTCGTGCCAGATTAACTGCAAATCATCAATCTCGGGAAAATTTCTTGGCGAACATCCTTGAATGAAACTTGCACACCAAAGATCATTAATAGTTTCAATTATATTGTTTGATGCTTCGCTTGCACTTGAAACTGCCCTTTCAGCCTGCTATATTTGGATTTCTAGTCAGTGAAGAGAATGTCCTTATGAGATTCTTTGACTTTTGGAAATTCTCCTATCCTTCCTTTTGAATTTTCCTACCATGTGATCAAATTTGAGAGTTTCTCATCTATTTATTCAAAATCAATTTTAGCATCATTGGATCGACCCACTAATATACAACTTCTTGGCACAATGGACTAATCTCTATTAATTGCTTACATAAGATTGATTGTTGCTTTGATAGCAAAGAATTGATTTCTAAGGCTTCTTTGATGAATTCATCCACGTTTGGGCAATCCTTTATCTTATCTGCAATAAATCGCAGTTGCGCGATTTTAGCATCTTTAGCATTTAATTCTACTTGGCTCTGGAGTCTTAGGCTGCCAAAACTCTATTTCATTTGTTCAAGATGTGACTTAATCTATTCCTGTGTATTATCCTTTTCTTGTGTGAGTTGATCTTTCAGCTGCTTTATTCTTTCCTCTTTTTCTTTGATCAAATTTCTTACTTCTTCCGCTTTTTCAATTTTTGCAGAAGCATAAGCTCCTACAAATTGAGATAATTTGGTCAAATTATCAGATGGATCTATAGGTGTATCCTTCCAAACAACATCCATTAGTTCGTTGCCTGGCAGGCTAATAGAAGCATGGTCAATTTTTCTCTTTTTCCATTGCCTCTTCATTACTGCTCGATGTTTAGGACTATAAAAGATATCCAAAGGAGGAATTTCCTCCTCTTTCAAAACAATATTTGAAGAAGAAAAAGAAGGAATTACTTTGATATCCTCTGAAGTAGCAAGAGATTTTTCTGAAGATTTCTTGGGATGTTTTGGTGTTTCGAGAAAAGTTTGTGCTTGACTCGTACCACCCTGTGATTCATTGATGATTTGTTCAAACTACCGCCATTCTTTCTGCATTTGATCCTGATAGTCCTTTCTCAGTACTTTTATTGTTGGAAGGTTCTTCTATGTCTTTCTCTATAACAAACTCTTTTTGTGATTTAGCATCATTGGATGCTTTATTTGCATTCGCTTCTGAGCCATTATTAGATAACCTTTCTCCTTAAGATTCTTGTGGGATTATTTTAAGAAGATTTAAAGGCACATGCATGAACCTTTGATGTCTGTATTTATGAAATTCTACTAATTCATCTGGATTCAATCAGAGGGAAGCTAAACTCTGAACCTGTGAAAATTGTTCAGCTACTAGAAAAAGATCATCAAAACGCTCATCCTCATGAACAAATGCCTTGGCCTTAATAGCCATTGTAAAATCATACACGACCTTGATAGGGTCGTATTTCCTTTCTCTAAACTCAACAAGATTCAAGTTGTGAATTTGTTTGACTTCGGCTTAGGAATGTTTGAAATCATTTAAGCAATAAACACCACACCGAAGTGGGAAAGTGGGGTATATAGATTTTTTAGACTCTTTGAGAGATTTGGTTACATCTTTGGTAACTATCTGATATGCAATCTCTCTAGCTAACAATTTATGAGGGACACAGAAGTACATGTGGAGGAGAGTACTTCCAAAAACTCTAATATATGTAAGTAATTCTTCTCCAAACCATCTCGCCACAGGTTGAATATCAGCCCTAGCTTCTTCTGATAACCTTGGGGCTTTCTTGTTAAAGATAGCCTGATAAATATGGAGCATCACCCCTTGACAAATCTCATAGAAATGTTCATTGAAATAATATTTCCAAAGAACTTTATGATACACATGGATTGGTGTGGGATCCTGAAGAGTCCACTTCCATCCCATAATTCGAAAAGGAAAAACAAAACATACAACATCCATGAAATAGGAAGACATATAAAATGGAGGAATGGTTCTTGTAGTAACATAATGATTCCTTCTATATTCTATAATATGGTGGGCTAAGTTATTTGACAAAATTGTGGCCCAACCGATGACTATAGAATTAGAAGCGGAATCAATGAGAAGCACCCATTCCACTGAAAACTTGGTAGCATCTATGTACCCAAATAACCTACATAGCATACTAGTGGCAATGTATAAATAAGGGGGAGTGAGAGAGGCTACTGAATACATAACAGTTCTATCCATATTGTGCTCGCTCAAATTTTCTCTCCATTGTTTTATAACTTCGGAAGGTTCTTCATTTTCAGCAACAAATTTCTCCACAAATGCTTTATCATAAACCTTATGCGGCGGAGGTAAATGATACATTCTTATGATATCCTCTGGTTTAAATGATTCGATGACTACTTGCCTTGAGGTCACGAATTCTCTCTCCTCAATATTCACATTTTTAATAATACATTTGACCATATCAACATAGGGTAATAATTTGGGTCTAGCTGCTATCTTATGTAAGACAAAGCATGCAACTTCAGGATAAGAAGCGACTAAATATTTCATATCATCTATGATGGCTTCCTTCTGTATTTCCCTCTTGAATAGGCCATAAAGATTTTCCCAAGAGCCGGTACCACACTCTGGTATACAAGTTGTATAAAAAAACAAAGGAGATGACTCTAGTACATCTTCAGCCGTAGATTGCATTCCCTTTCCCTTATTCATCTTGATCATTCAGCCGAGTAATCGAGTCTCTGTTACAGTCCTGTCACCACAAAGAAGATGAAAGTGATATTTCATAGAATGAGAAATAGGAGTATAACGACATGTAAATACGAAAACCTTATTCAAATTAATGAAACTGAAAACTAAATGCATCCGTAATGGTGAGAAGATATTGAATTTCTTGAGCTGCGAAATCATAAATATCCATAATATGAAATGATATCCGTGTAAGATTCGCATTCACTGATATTATGTTAATGATCTTTTTGGGTTAGGTCATTAAAACATGTTAACCTTAATAAGTGAAATATCACTTTAATAACGTGTTAGTGGGTTCGTATTTAATCACAAATCGTTTATTCGCAATGTTTCATGATATGTTTGATCCCCAGTTTTGTGATTCTATGATTTGTGATTTGTGATATCATGATACGATGGATGCGAACAGACTTTGATATTTCAATTAATTCACTTTTCAAGCCCATCGTGATATTTCAATACGTAAAGGAAGTTTCTTAACATGTTTTATTGATTTTTTGTGATGCGAAAAGTGTTACCTGATTTGACCAGAAAGGAATATTCTTAGATTCTGCATGTATCGCAAATCGGTGATACTTCAATTGGTAACAGTAGCTACTGCACACAAGACTTTTGCGAAATGCAAAATGCGATTTAATCTTTGTAGTGGGGTTTTGGATTTTTTGTTTAGATTTTAATGAATTTTAAATCAAGTTATTTTCAAAAGGGTCCTAATTTGTTATCTAAAGGACTCTATCAAATGGGGGTTATTGTATAACACAACAATTAGCGATTCACTGGAAGAACCAGTTATCGCTGATAATTTTGAGACTTCTAAAACTTTTAGAATAAAAATAGTTCAGGAAATAGAAATTGCATGAAATTTTATATCAGTAACATTTCTATGAATAATAAAAAACCAACTCACCTAATTAATATTCATTTGATATCCCCTTAAAGATGAAAATTCCTTTGTCTATATCAGTATTTACTTAGTTTTAAAAATAAAATAGGGGGCTTTTGTAGATCAACTTTTTAATGTACTCATTTGTTACAGGTAGAGCCTTTGCTACAAGCAGGTGTCCATAACCTCGATAGGGTTACCTTTTAACCAACAATGATATAGTATCCCATCTAGAGAATAATCTAATTTTTAGCGATAAATTCAAAATCATATACTTATTTCCTTATTTTCTTTTTCTTTTTTTTAAAACAGTTTATTATTTATTTTTATTTTATTACTTAAAGGTCAGTATCTTGGTTTGGTGGCCAAATGATGACAATGTCATTCACTGGTTGTAATTCAACTAAACAAGATGGCTCGTGATGAGACCCCTTGTCTTAAGATTAAGATAATCTCAATCCATTACCCTATTTTGGTATGCATTCTTTGTAATGCCATTCTTATTATTTCCCTATGAACATGGTAAGCAGGCTCTTTATGAGACCTCTTATCTTTTATGTTTTCTTATATTTTATAATTACACTCCAAAAATTGAAAAAATTACTAGATGGGGGGAACCATTAACTCCTTGTGTGTTCTATATGACAATTATAGAGTTGAAGATGCTTATCTACAAATAGTCTTTTACTTTGTTAAGGATACCTTTCCTGATTGATAATAGAGAAAATTCTTTTTATAAGGTTGGAGGTTTCTCAAAGAATAAATAATTCTGGTGGAAAAAGAAAATTCCAAAGATTCATGGAACAAAGCTAATTTTCAAATGTTATAATTGTTTCCTTAACAATCTTACTTCTAAAAGCGAAAAATCAAAATATTTAAAAAAGATTTATTGTGAGGCCAAAAGTAAATATTATTCAACATTTATTTTCCTAGAAATAAAAAAAAATAAAAAAGATAAATGCAATAATGTACAATTAGGAGAGGTTATCTCCTAAGAAAATAAAGTTTTTAGATAAACCTATTAACAGGAAGAGAATCTCTTCTTCCTGATAAATCTTGTACTATGAAGGTCGATGGACCTACTTGCTCCACAAATTGAAATGGATCGAGCCACAGCCTTTGGAATTTGGTGTGTTTACCCTTTTCCTCATGTGCTTTGTCCTATTTCAAGACAAGATCTTCGATTTGAAATGACTTGGTGGAAACTGAACTTTCAACAAAAGTAGTTTTAAATAACTTGGTGATGAACATGTGTAATCTTTGCTTTCTCTATTTTCTCTTATAATTTGAGAATTTGATCATGCCTTAATTGTAATGAAGAAGAAGGAATTTCTTGAATGAATTGCACTAAGTCCAGAGAGGCAATAGCTAGATTTGATGGAATGATAGATTCTTTCCCATAAACCAAATTAAATGGAGAAGTGCCTATTGAGGCCTTCTCAATGATTCTATCTACCCAAAGAGAAAATGTCAAAGATTTGTGCCAATTCTTTTAGCTTTGGTCAACAGCTCGTTTAATGATTCTAATGAGATTTTTGTTAGTTGACTTTGCTAACCTGCTCCTTAGGGATAGTAATTGGTAGAATACTTTAATTTAAAAACTCTTTTTAGTGCGACTTCAGTCATACTGTTTCCAAAAAAATAAGATGCGTTGTCGAACATGAGTGAATTTGGTAAGCCAAATCTGGTTATGATGAATTGATCAATGAATTCAGTAATTACATCATAATTGACTACTCTTAGTGGAATTGCTTCCATCCACTTGGTAAAATAATCTGTTGCAGTAAGAATCTATCTATGTTGTTTTGAAGAGTTAGGAACGATCTCACCTATGAAATGCATTCCCCATTACTCCAAAGGTTGTTCAATGTTGACAATTTGTAAGGGAAATGTCAGTTTTCTTTGTCTTCTAGAAGCTCTTTGACATAACTTGCATTTTTTCACATATTCATGAGTGTCTTTGAACAATGTTGGCCAATAATAACCGACATGAAGAATTTTGTTCGCTGTTGTATCTCCTCCAATATGTCCACTAGTTGTGCCATCGTAGAGTTCCTCCAAAACTTTTTTTGCTTCATATTTCTCGAGGCATCTTAGTATAATGGAATCATAATTTTTTCAAAATAACACATTATCAATGATTTGATATTGATTAGCTTTTAGCATTAAATCCATTTTTCTTTTATAACTAAGTTCGGGAAGATCAAATCCATTTATTGAATAAAAGGTTAAATCATCATATTGGGATTTAGAGTCGTTTAGATTTACCTCAAATATTTGCACAGTATTACTTGAATCTTCATCTGCTGATATTTTGGAAGCTCTTGCTAGCGTTATAAAAAAGCCTTGACCTTTGATGATTTTAGCTAGTCTAATTTCAATGTCATATTCTTGCAGTGTTGTCACCCAATTTTCCCTTTTCTCTCCTAATTCTCTTTGCACTAGTAAATTTCTCATAGATGAGAATGGAACTATTACTTTAGTGTGTGTTTTAAGAAGAAAAGTTTGAAATGATTTAGTGATTTGAAAACAAAGAAAGCCTACTTTTCAACATCCGAGTAATTCAATTCAGTGCCTTGCAAATTGGAGCTGAAGAAAGAGATCGGTGCTTCAATTTTCTCATCATTAATTTGTGTCAAAATAGCCGCATATGATGTTTTGGAGGCAAAAGTATATAAAATAAAATGATTAGAAAAGTTCAGAGTTGTTAAAGAGGGAGAATTTATAATTGTTTGTTTGATAAGATCAAAAGCTTCTCGCTCAGTATGTCCCCATTAAAAAAACAATTTTTTCTTGATCATGGATTACAAGGGTAAAACAATTCGTGAAAAGTCACGGACAAATCTTTTAACAAAATTTATCTGACCTAGGAAGGACTGCATGGATTTTTTGTTGTGAGGGAAAAAAATTTCAAAAATTTCTCTTATCCTATTAGGATCTATGTGAATGCCATCATTAGATACAATAAATCCAAGAATTTTACCTTCACTTAAAGCAAAGTAAGACTTATTTGGGTTTAGAGAAATTTCGTACCTTTTACAACGTTCAAAGATCTATTTTAAGTCCTTTAAATGATTACTGCGCTTCTTTGAATATATTGTTATATCGTCTAAATAAATGACCATAGTTTTATTCACAAAACCTTTGAAATTTATATCCATGGCTCTCTGAAATGTCATGCCAGCATTGATTAATCCAAATGGCATCCTTTCATAGGCGTATGTTTCCCATTTGGTTCTGAATGTGGTGTTTAGTCGATCATCTTGATGTACGAGAATTTGATTGTAACCTGAAAATCCATCTAGAAAAGACATTAGTTCTGAGCCTACAACTGACTGCAGTACCTGTTCCGTAGGAGACGGTGGAAGTTGCCCTTCTGATAAGCTTTGTTGAGATTGTGAAAGTCTATGCAAATTTGAATATCACCATTCTTTTTCCTGACTGGTACTAGGTTAGAAACACACCTTGAATGTCTAACAGGAAAAAATATTTTGGCTTTAAGAAGTTTATTTAAGTTTACGAGAGATTTTTCGGCAAAAATCACATGAAATACCATTAGTTGATGCGTTTCGAACCAACCAGTGTGGTTCATCGTTAGGACAAATTGAAGAAACAGATCCAACTTAGCATGTTAAATAGTCTGAGCAGAGCCTCCAACGACTAATCTTGACCAATGGCTAATTTTGAACTTGGACCCAGGGTTTCATAAATTTTTTATAAATTTAATGGAAATTAGTTTATATTAGGTGACGCAATCCCTAAAATAAATATATTAAATATATATATTTAATTGTGTTAAATAGTTAGTTAAAATTATTATTTAATAATTAAAAATTATAGTTATTTAGTATTCAAATGGAAAATTAGTTATATAAAGACCTTTCTTATAATAATATGTACAAATAAATGTATTATGTAACTATAATATATAAAGTAATATTAATAGGGTTGTTTAAGGAATAAAGTTAGTGTAGAATTAATAATTATTTTAGACTGAGGAAAATAATATTCGGTTTACTTAAATATCTAAAATGTTAATAATATAATACTAATAGAATATAATATATATATAATATATAATATATATAATATATAATATATATATAATATATATATTATATATATTAAAAATTTATATCATTATATATATATTATAGAAAGAAAGTAGATGGTTATAAAAGGTACTATATTATAGAAAATATAAGGAAAAATAAATAAATAAAATAAAAATTGAATATGTAAAAAATAAATAAATAAATAAATAACGAGAAAATAATATTAAGTTTACTTAAACATCTAAAATAAATAAATAAATAACGAGAAAATGATATTAAGTTAACTTAAATATCTAAAAAAAAAGAAAAAGAA
>APFE031064728.1:0-40961 GCA_000404065.3 Pinus taeda
TATCATTTTTATTTTAAAATATAACTATTTGTATTCTTTTATTATTTTTATTTACCTAACGTGACTGTACGAGCCTCTCCCATCAATTTGATGATATTTTTAATTGATAAGAGGCTATTTAAATTTAGTAAATTAAATGTTAGGGCTTAGCTGTACATACCACTCAACTACGCTCTCCTTCCAATTCACCGTCAAGCTCCTTCAGTGCACCTCCAAACTATTTTCCATACGCAACTTTAATCATTAGAAATATTATTACCGATATGGAAAGGATTTCGGGCCGTGGCAGAACAAAAATCGATACAACTGGTCAGCGAGGGTTCGAATCCAGCATCCCGACGAACTCTATATGTTCGATGGACAGGTTTCTCCATGGAACTGGGATGGGGGAGTGGAGTTTCTACAGTCTCTGAATACGCTAGCCATCTGCGAGCAGAGATATAATAGATGCCTGCTCGGTAATGGAATATTTCATCCGTTATGTTTTATATTTAAGCCAAGTCAATTTAATTCAGTTTGAATTTTGAGTGAGATTAATTATGAAAAATACGCGTTTCCATCACGGGCTTGAATTATAAAATCCAAATAATAAGCTTGAATTTTGAGTGAATTAAATTATTAAAAATATACGTTTCAGTCACAGGCTTGAGTTCTAAGTTCTAAAATATAAGGTACATACACATAAAATTAGTACGTAAACCAAAATCTAGAATTCATGCCTAATATATCAGAGATGCATAGGGTTATCAGTAAAACTTCATACCTTTTTCTGCGATATAACCTCCTTCCCTTCTCTTCTTGGTGGAGCGTCCAACGCTGCATATAGAATCGATATTGTGTTTCTGAAATCCAATCTCATTGTTGAACAACAACAGTGTAAAAGTTGCACCCACTTCACACATATCTTTGCTCGTAATTACAAATTCCAACGAAGGTTTAACTCCAGATGCATAGTTGTTATCACATATCTTTGCTCGTAATTACAAATTCCAACGAAGGTTTAACTCCAGATGCATAGTTGTTATCCTCTGCCTTCTGCAGTCAAACCACCATCACCATTTTTTAAGTATTTAACACCAAAAAAGATAAAACCTATTTCATAATTTGAAGCAGGTTGATTAGGAAATACCTGGATGAGCTCCATAAGAAAATGCACATCCTTGCTATATAACTCAGCAGAGAGATGTCTAACCGCTTGGTGCAAATCTTCTGAGAGCAGGTTATCGGCAGAAAACTTGATCTTCCGAATGTGTTTAATGTGATTCCTAGGCGTCGCCATAACCGCTTGTGCAGTGATGCAAAGCAACCCACTAACAACTCTGGCAGCTAAAACAATTTCCCTTATTATGACATTAACTTATGGTATTAGAGAGGTTTGTTTTTTTTTCTCTGTTTTTCTTTGTATGTCCCAACGAAGTTGGGATATAAGGAGTTAGGGCTCGAACGGGTCGAACTTTTGCAAAACCAGCGTCGCAAATCCCAACGGCCTCCCATGGGGGATGAAAAGAAAGATGAGGGGCAGGAGATCCTATCAAAATTTTACTTGAAGAAGCCCTCAAACGACAAAAGAATGCGATGATGGACAAGTTTGGCCAGATCCTTCAACGGCTACCCAAAGGTGACTCATCGACTTCCAACGGCTACTGTGGAAACGCCACACCCTTTAAGGTACAAGCTAATTTTGAAATCCCCATCTTCGAGAATGAATCAGATATACGCAGATGCCGTAGATAAATGGTTAAATCTGCTAGAGGATTATTTTTCTGTTCATGATTTTTCAGTCGGGAAAAGATTATTTTTCACTCTTCTCAAAGCAGCCCCCACATTAAGGACTGGTGGGAAACCTACTGTGAGTAGAAGGATGAAAGTATGGGCTTACTATTTTCAGTTGCACCCACTTGGAATTCATTACGAGATGCTGTCAAGAAGCACTACTACCCTGTCAAAAGCTATGAGAAAAAATACATAAAGTGGACCACGGTGCAACAGGGAAGGGACCAAGATGTGCCGGAGTTCACAAACATTTTTCATACCCTTCGCACATAGTTGTGTATCAATGATTCTAAGCTGCATTTGGTACTCAAATACCGCGACTGCCTACACAGATACATCCAGGATGAGATGGAGTTCCTGAACATCTCCTTGCTCGGCACGACGTACCGATATGTTGTCAAAATCGAGCAGAAGTTTAAACAAAAGAAGCGAGACTTTGAATCTGCAAATCCGAAGACCATAGGACAAAGCCAAGGCGGGGTGACCTAAGACAACCCTCGAAACAGGAAAAGAACAACAATTAATTAATTAATTAAACAACTAATTGATTAATTAAACAAATTAGAAAATAAACAATAAGAATCATATAGAAAATTATAAAGAATTAATTAAACAAGTTAGTTAATTAAGTAAACAAATTAATTAGTTAATTTGTTCAATTAATTAATTACACAAACAAATTAGTTAATTAATTAAAGCATTGATTAAAACAAATTAATTAATTAATTAATTTAAACAATTAATTAAACAACGAATTGGTTAATTAAACTAATTAATTAATTAAACATATAAATGAAATAATTTCATAATTAAGCATTTGATAATATTAAAATAAATTAAAATCAAAATTCATGAATTATAATAGCATGGTAACACGTATATTAAAATAAACAATTAGTCCTTATAACTCATAGTAAACAGTTAGAAAATAAACAATAAGAATCATATATAAAATTATAAGGAATTAATTAAACAAGTTAGTTAATTAATTAAACAAATTAATTGGTGATTTTGTTTAATTAATTAATTACTCAAAGAAATTAATTAATTAATTAAGGAATTGATTAAAACAAATTAATTAATCATTTTAAAAATTAATTAATTAATTAAACAAATTAAATAAATAAATCTAAATAGTAACAAACTTAGTGGAGATTGGCCGACCTAATTTCTTAGATTAACTCCTTCATAACCTAATATATATATATATATATATATATATCGTGGATACATCATGAATATCTCTAGAATATCTATTGTCGCATCCCCTGATGATGGACTCACTTGGTAGTCCGAAACGTGGGGTTCATAAAACTCTATAACAGGTCATTCCTCCTATATTTAAAGAACAACACCACGAAGTCAAAGAAGAACACAGGAAAGTGGTGTGAGTTCCATAAGAGCCCCACTCACAACACAAGTGAATGTCGGACCAAACAGTCGTTGGTGGTCGAGTTGAAGACTTCCAAATAAGATGCATGTTCTGATCCTAAGCCAGAACCCGACAAGGGGAATGGCAAAGGGAAGCAGATCTTTGATGCGAAACCCAGTGCCACTGTTGCCACCGCCAAGATCCAGAAGAAGGAGCCCGAAGATCTAGAGGAGGGTGAGCGTCTTTTCCACTCATAGATGTGGGTGAAGGGTTCGCCACTGCAATTCATTGTCGACAGTGGCAGCCAAAAGAACCTCATTTCAGCAGATGTTGTGAAGCGGTTGGGCCTATCAACTACACCACACCCGCTATCACGCCCCTACACCTGCGGTAGTCTTTCAACCGCTTATAGCGAGGTGCAACACTACCAATCGTTTTCTTTTCACCAATACTTACGATTGTAGACTACGCCTAACATTCCACTTTCCCTACTTAGTTTGTGTTTCGCAACCAAGTATTATTAATGTGTTCCTTTATACCAATGAATATCCATACACATTCATTATCAATAGCATTATACAAGAGAAATGCACAACAGTATAAAGGGAGGGGCAACTCCCTGCAATATGCGTCTGCTCGAATCAATATATTATACAATCTTCACTTTTACAATGTACAAGTTAAATCTTGGGAAACCCCAAATTTACACTTGGCCAATATTCACAACTTCGGCAATCTCGGTTTCCCAGCTCGTCGGCACCTCCGCATGGTCGCCGCACGACTCACCAACCCTTCATTCACCTTGTCGCACGATCGTGTTGTTTTCTCAACTCGGGCGCGCTTCCAAGTCGCCACACACGAGCGCCTCCACCCGAGACACACCTCCATTCACAATCTCAACACTTCACCAAGTCACCGTGCACACTTGCACGACGGGCGGTCACTCACCTGAGTCGCCATGATACCCGTGCCAAGTCGTCGCACAAACCGGGCGCTCCTCCGTTTCACCGTCGGGCACCTTCGCACAAACCGGGCGCCACACCCGTGCACGCCTCAACCGTCCATCGGGCACCACAAACTTGTGCACGCCCTCACCAAACCACCGGGCGTTCCTGCCGACACCTTCACTCAAAACCGAGCTCAACCAAGTCTCCCTCGTGCAGCCCTGCCCAAGAATGGGCGCATCACTAATTCTGCGCCTCCTCCTTAGTACTGCGCACTTTAGACCTGCACCTTACCCTTTTACATTGAGCGAAGATGTGATGATCGAATGACGGTTTGAATGACTCAATGCATCTGCAACTTATACCAAATGTAGGGCGAGGTTGTGGCTTGCCCAGCGGACCTCCCCATGCCCACACTTCATCGCAAACACCCTCAACTATCATGTCGACTCCCTCATCAACGTGGGTCGGCCTCCATATGTTTTAACACCGCGCTCCATGTGTATAAGTAGCTCGCCCTCCCTTCATTATGCGTATAACACTCGCATAACCAAGTCAAGCTTTGTACTTATGATGTTCGAACGACCCCCCAATCGCGGTCGCACTCCACCTGGTCACGGTCATTCATCAGCGGAATCGCAGGTCGTTACACCCACAGCCGTACAGTATCGGGTGGCTTCACCAAGGATGAAATCTCCGAGTTCGCCAGTAGTGTCACCTTCCCTACAACATCAATCCCTTCACCGACGAGGTATTGTGTGATGTTGCACCTCTGGATGTTTGTGATGTACTATTTGGCTAGCCATACTTGTGGAAGCAGCATGTTGTGTATGAGTCAAGACCTTGTGTTGTTATTATTACTTTGGGTAATTCATTATATAGGATATTGAAGATAGCCCCACCTACTGCCACCTCTTTGATCTCTGCTAAGAAATGCAGCAAGATCGTCTCCCAGACTAGGAAATTCATTTTCTGTCTAGTTCGGTCCCAAAGTAAGGGGAAGATCATAGCCACATCCATGACCCCTGCGAAGGGTTCCTCCACACAGCAGCTGCAACAAAGGGATATAATCATGACAGAACACAGGAACAACTTCTCCTCACCCACAGGGGTACCACACAAGTTTCAGGTGGGCGACAAAGTTTGGTAACATCTGCAGAAAGAATGGGCGACAAAGTTTGGTAACATCTGCAGAAAGAATGCCTTACAAGAGCCCATCAGAAGCTCATACCACTCTGACATGGTCCTTAGAGCATTACCGACGCTGTGGGAAACAATGCTTTGGAGCACAATGTTCCTCCATTCCTTCACTTGCACCAAGTGTTCAATGTGTATCGCCCTCGACCATGCTTTCCACCATTACTAGACACATCAAAGATTGCAGAACAGCTCACCAAGGACCAAGTTCAGCAGATGGAGGAACTCAATGCAATGGGGACCATTGCTTCCTAAGGGGGGAGGAATGATCGAGGTGGATGTTGATGCCACCCACCTATCCCATTTGGACCCCCACAATTGTCTCTTTCAGTTTTTTAGTTTTTGTAATTGTAGCACAATTTACTATTTTTAGCAGTTTTTCGGGTCTTAAACTTCCGGAGCCATTTTGAAGCCCTAAATGACGTTTTTTGGGAAATCTTGGAGCAACATGGTTCCATGTAACGATGTTTATCTTACTAAAGTTATAGTTCTCGGATAGATTTTTCTAACGAGCTATTATACGCGTCAAATGGAGATCGAGTGCCAAAGTTACGACCCCGAGAAGTTGATGTACCAATTTACCCAAAACGGGGTCCCACAGTTTGGTGTTTCATCTTCTAGGGTTAGGTTTTTGGATGTTTAGGGTTTTCCATTGTGTCTCAAAAATAAATAGGCCTTCGAGACTCATTGTAACACAGTTCAGAGGCATGTAGCCACTACATCTCTTCTCAGAGATAAGCTACCATCGCCCTAGCTGGTTATTTCCATTTATGTTTGTAAGCATATTTCAATATTTTACATTAATGAAATGAAGTATTATTTCCTCTGCATCTCTGTGTTTATGGTTATCTCTATAATTTGTTACATTTCTATTTAAATCTAGATCAAGGTGCTCAGTGTTTAGCCCACAAATCAAAGTTCTCAGAATTGCTCAAAACCTAAACTACCGCGTCCATCTTGGCAATACAATCCCAACGCAACTCGTTTCACTCCAAACCAAGCTCGTATGAGGAAGATATTGCGTTCTGTCCGCTCTACCAAATAGAGGAGTTTTTGCAAAAAAGGTAAAGTCAGTTGTCCGTATTGCTAACGTGGCAGGTAACTGGGCAAGTCAAATTTGGTCAAGGGCTAGTAAGGTTTTGCCAAGTGGCATATTGTGGTTGGTTGATGGGTTGATGATTTGGCTTTATTTTATTGGTCGGAGGATGGACCAATGAGGAGGGGACACATGGCAAGCCCGGAGGCTGCCACGTGTCCCTCCCCAAAGGTCAGATATATCGGTGCACAGTAAGATTTTATGGCAGGCCGGGGAGTGAAACCCAAGACCTGCACTACACAAACTCCAAGTCTTACCACTACACCCGCACTTTGGTTCTTAATATATTATGGTTTGAGCTTATATTTGATGTGATATGTCTTGGCGGTTGGGGGAAGGAGGGAGCCAGCGCGCGAGCCAGCCCCCTCCCATGTGAACATAACCTTGAAGACCGACGGTTATGGTTAATGGCTAACCAAAAACTGTGACACTTACCATAACCCTTGGCATTTATACCACTAGGTAACCACTATCAATTAAACCGTGAGCTAACGACGTACCATAATCGCACCATTAAACGCGCTTAATGCGCTAATATAGCTTAGTGATTAATTAAACTCCACTTATTCACTAATTAATCCACAATTAAGATGGCGCCCCCCCTAATTTCGTCGGTAACTCCATATTTAGTGGAGTTAACTGAAGTTCCTCTAGTTTTAGTGGAGTTTTACTAGGAGAAATTGATTTTGCCATAACTTTTGCAAAATTCGACCAAATTGGGATCAGGAAAAGACATTCCTAGATGATTTTGATGTTTTGAGCACATTGAAGTAGGTTTTAGGAACAGTAGAGCATTATAAACAATATATATATATATATATATATATTATATATATATATATATATATATATATATATATATATATATATATATATAATATATATATATATATATATATATATATATATATATATTTTTTTTTTTTCATTTTGAACTAATATAGAGACTCAAGCCATGGAAGCTAGACCAAAAAGATGTAGCCTAAGAAGGGTGAACTCCTTCATCAAAACATTGTGTTAGTGTTCATTTTGATGGTTTATTGTACATTTATTTTTTGTTGTTCAACACTTTACTTTCATGCTATTTTGCTTATGAATTTGACATAAAACTTGACAAAATTTACCTGTTACATTCACAAACAAAATAAAGGAAACCTAAACACATGAAGCAAATGATAATCAATTGTTTTTAATTCTGAAGTTGAAATTAGCACAACAAAACTAACATTCAACAACAGATCAATAGTAATCATAAACCCTAATTTATAGTAAACTTGGAATTTATAACTTTCCTAATGTTGAATAAAATAAGAATGTGAAGTTTTTTGTTTCATTGACCAAGATTTAGATTAATTTAAATTGTTATAAAGTTAAATACCTCCAAAACCATGTAAAAGTGAAAGCCTTTTCACATTATCTTTATATATATTATGAAAAGTTTAGGTGAAATACTGTGAGGTGTAGATTGGCTTAAAGTACTATAAAAGTGAGTCAAGTATGCACTTTGCAAGGATTTCAATGGTACAACTTCCAAGCTAGAGTTAGACTTACAAGGTTGAGACAAATATGCACTTTTTAAAGATTTCATTAATATAATTTCTAATTAAGTATGAAGATTATATATATATATATAACAATTTTATTCCATTTGAGTTTAAATTGTTAAAGATGGTTAAACTATTCGATAAGAATAAAAAATTATTCCAATTTAATTAACAAAAATATATTATTATTAAATATTAAATAATAAATAGATTTAAGTAACTGAAATAGATATACAAATAAACATATGTGATTTAAATATCTATTAAAATAAAAAGACAAGTTTTGAAATATATAATTTTAAATAAAACTAAAACTTTGTAAGTAAAAACAAAATATTTGCTCGCTAATTTATATTAAAATTAAATTCTTGTTTTAAAATATAATTAAAATAATTATTATTGGCAACATTTTAATGATTACTTATAACATTTAATTATTCGAGTTGTCTTTAGTGCTATTTTTTGGAAGCTTTTCAGGTGGGTTTTTCTAATCCAATTTATCTAAAATCTGGAGGAAATTTATCACAAGCTTGATAGGTAACCCATTAATTTATCTAAAATCTGGCAGGAAATTTATCACAAGCTTGATAGGTAACTCATGCACAATGGAAGTCCCTATCAAGATTTTGTAATGTCTCCACCCAATTTATTTATTTATTTTATTTATTTTTATTTTTTTAATCCACAACTATGATAATTCACCTCTTGGAATTCACGTAGTTGTAATTTCAATGAAACATCAGCATATTAATGGTCGCCTTTAAAGCTAAGGTTTGGTTACAAACTGAAGGTCCACGCAGCACATATTTGTCTACCCGTATTTCGTTTTACCCTGCTGTCATCACGTGGCATACTATACTTACTGCAACTGTTATTAATTCCTCTGCTCCATCCTGTACGTGGCCTGAGTAGGGCTGTCCAGTCTCATCTATCTGTTTGGAAACCCCGCCTCAATCGACGGTGCATTATTCCTTCCACAATCCAACAGTGGCGATCTCCTCGGGGTTTACCTCTTCCTTGGATTGCTATGAGCGTGACTCCATTTGGAGGGAAACTTCCGGCAAAACCTGCTCCAGTTCTGCCCATCTTGCAGGAGCTCTATTCGGTTGGTGCACAGAACCATGTCACTACCGGCGTTACCTCTTCAGACTCAGTGTTTGACAGCCATTATGAGACACAGGTAATTTTGTGTATTGTTATTGTTGCGTATCTACCTTCCTACAATGAGGTTGTTTATTGTGGCTCTAATCGTAGATTTCCTGTTGTGGGTTCATGCTTTTCACAGAATGTTGAGCAACTTGCTCATGGTTAATCCAGAAGGAGAGGAGCTCCTATAGCATCGGCTTGGCACATTTTCCGGGTAAGATATACCATGTAGTTGAAGTGCTTCCTAGCTGGGGTTTCAGTCCTGAATACTATATTGATTCTGGCACTTGCCGATTAATGCCTTAACATTATCGTTTAAATTGCATGTACATCAAATGTTTAGGGTTTAGAGGGTGTTCACCCTGGCGGCTAGAATTGCCCTCAGACTACTCTTAATGTCTTCTCTGTAAGTGTCGGGATTTCAGGGCTTCTCACCCACGATGGTGCTGCCATCCCTGGTCTGGACAATTCTTTTGCTAAGTTAAATATGTATGTAAGGGTTTATCGGCTGTAAGCCTGTTTGTATATTTCCTAGTTATAATACAACCGTCTGGTGCGACTGTACCAGTGCATGCTTGGTTAATTTGCTCTATGCATTAGACGTTGTGAATATAATATATATATAATATATAATATATATATATTATATATATATATATTATATATATATATATATATATATATATATATATATATATATGGGTCTTCAGATTTACCTCTCGTAAATTATTGCTCTGATGTTTGTTTTCTGGTTATGATATTTGTGCGCAGAGGGTTATAGTTTATTCTGAAATGTGTCTTTGAGCCATCATACGACTCAGATCATTGTTGGTATATATTTGTTCTTCCTTTAATATCATATAAAGAGTTTCTCATTAAACCCCTCAGGGCTTTTCCTCTGCCACATCGTTCTACATAGTTTATCGTTGTACCTAACTGGTCTGTAACCTCACCAACAAGGTTGCGGTATACTTTGTTTGTTTGTTTTTTTTTTCCCTATCCGCTAGTCCCACTGCAAAATTATTTCACGCTGTCAAGTTTTCTGGAACTTGCATAGAGGGTTTCACCCCTGGTAAGTTCTAGATTGATGAGAAAAGATTCATTTCATTGTAAGTGTTCAGCCTCGGAATGCTATTGGGTCCCTTCAGGGCTCAAGTCCCGGATAACCTGGACGAGGCCAGGTTTTTTTTTAAATTCTTGTAGTTGTTACCCTAATACATGCGCACAGTTAATTCCTTTTCACTATTAGTAGTTCATGTATGAGGTTCTTAGTTCTGCTATATTATTTCGTTGCCTGTACTTTCTCAGAAAGCAAGAAGTGCATAGTTTAGCCCTCAAGGCCTGCTGCTTGTTTACCAAATACGATTCTGTTTGCCTCTGTGTATTTCTTTTGTTACAGGAATGGTGCAGTACTATATATTTCCTGTTATTTCCTGCATATATTGGAACTGTAGCGTTTTACTCTCTACAACCTTCCAAAGTTTCGAATTGTTTTTGTTTAAAAGAATGGAACAGCAATATGTATATTGTTTCTTGTAGGTAATGGTACTATAATGTTAACTTCTCACAATTCTTTCAGAATTCCCAATAATCTGATTTAAAAAGGAATAAAACAGAACTATACGTTTTTTCCATTATTTCTTGTATATGGTAGTACTGTGGCGTTAACTCTTTTCAATTCTTTCTGAATTTTCAAATGGTCAATACCGAGTTCTACCACCTCTAATAAGAATTATATCCATAGTAAGGAGGTATTGAAGAACATAAAAATAAAATGGGCCAAATATGTCATATCCAAACCCACAGCAAGATAATTCTCCTACAGACAGATATAGTTTCAATAGTCATTATTTTCTTTGTGTTTATGAAATATCGATTTCGAAATAAATATGCATATGGCTTTTTCTTCAAAAGCTGTATTGAAGAACATAAAAATAAAATGGGCCAAATATGTCATATCCAAACCCACAGCAAGATAATTCTCCTACAGACAGATATAGTTTCAATAGTCATTATTTTCTTTGTGTTTATGAAATATCGATTTCGAAATAAATATGCATATGGGTTTTTCTTCAAAAGCATAATAACTATAGTTCCTACTAAAAGAACCTTATGCCTACACCATCACCTCTACACAGTCATCAAATCAACAATTTTGCAGAGAATATTTCATACCTGGGTATTTTTTTAATTAAGTATCTTCACAGAGAGAGATCACCTTTTTTTAATTAAGTATCTTCACCTTTTTTTAATTAAGTATCTTCACAGAGAGAGATCACCTTTTTTTAATTAAGTATCTTCACCTTTTTTTAATTAAGTATCTTCACAGAGAGAGATCACCTTTTTTTAATTAAGTATCTTCACCTTTTTTTAATTAAGTATCTTCACAGAGAGATCACCTCTGGATGCAGCTAGTCACACCACCCTACCGTGAGATTGTCTTTCGAGACCAAATCTCCCCCTAGCTCTCTTGCAGGACCACTATCCTCAGCAAGAACGTTTCGAGACCAAATCTCCCCCCTAGCTCTCTTGCAGGACCACTATCCTCAGCAAGAACGATTGAACTTGGTGCTTGGCTATCTGGTCCTCACCAGACTTAGCCTTTTTCCTTTGTCTTCGAACTTGGTGCTTGGCTATCTGGTCCTCACCAGACTTAGCCTTTTTCCTTTGTCTTCCTTTCTGCTTGTCCTTATAGCGCAGATTTTTGCCTCCCCTCCCCCTTTTTCTCTGGAAGCCCCTCCAATTAGGGGAGGTAGTTATGATTGCAGTTACAGCAACCATCTTTTAAAACTTCCTTCTCAAGAAGTTGCCCACACTCCATAGAAAACATTTCTTATCTTTTTTTTTTAATAATAAATAATAAAAAGATTATTAAATCTCAAACAACTAATAATGTCATATTCAGTTTTGTCTTTTACCATAGTAACATTCTCTATTTACATTTCTCCAAGGGCATCACAGATTTCACCTCAAATTTTTCCACCAAATCCCTGCACTAGAAAGTTCAAAAAATCACACTAAAAACAACTCCTTAATTATTCCGATATTATTATATATTTTTATATTTTATACAAAATACGAATATCATTATTTCAACAATACGCTTTCTAACCTATTTAATATAAAAAAAATCATATATTTACTAACTCCATGAAACATTGTGATCATCTTAAGCAAGATGGACAAATTTTTTTAACTTGCTATAAATAAATATACAACATTACTGACATCATTATTTTATATTTTTGCACTTACACGTTCATGAACTTAAGCTTAGTAGTGTGGGGCTTCCAAGAAACCTTGTGCAGGTTTTTTTATTTATCATAATTTATCGCCCTCCCCTCAACTTGCTTAATGCGTTAAGTTGATTGGTAAAATATAATGTCTTACGAAGTACGGTATGGTTGGACAGTAATTTTTGGAAATTTTGGAAAGGTTTATTATGTATTAAATATTTAGATTGGATAGGTCACCAACCACCCGCATCAACGACAGAATGACCAGCAGCCAAGGGGGGAACTTTGTTGAGCTACGCTGAGCCCCCGATAATAAGCTCTATTTCATGGGTCAATATTTGAATGTTTATGTGTTGAGCATCACAATTTAGGAAGGGTCTAGTTAGGGTTCAATAAAAGGCAGGGTGCGGTTGTGTATTAAATATTTTGATTGCATAGGTGTATTATGTATTAAATGTTATACACTTATTATTTTTTTTTCTAACAATTTAATGTTAAATCTAGTTTTTCTTTCATCTAAATGAATTAATTAGAAAATAGAAATTCAAATTAAAAGAAAAAATCAATTTAATATTTATTTATTTTCAAACTTTATTAAGAGATCAAAATATTTTGACCATAAATGATTACAATATAATCTGTTAAAAAGAAGTATGAAAAGATATCAAAAGAAATTCTATATTTTTTGAATTCATTTGTACACTTTATTTAATATACACTATGCAGACATAGTCATCAAAATCTTCGTTTAATATATATTTTTAAAATTATTTATTATTTATTATTTATAAAGTAAAATAAATATTAACTAAAACTACATTTTCAATAATCAATAAATATCTAGTTATCAATTAACATCGTAATTTTAATATTTTATAAAAATAAATGTGAATCATGATCAGAGAGGGAAGATACAATATCCACTACTTACTTTTATCATTAAAAGGCTGAAGTACTAAATCTATTCTAGTTGGCTCTCATCTATTTTTAGATACAATATACATTCTATATTTCTTAAATTCATTTGTACACTTTATTTAATATACACCATGTAGACATAGCCATCAAAATCTTTGTTTAATATATATTTTTAAAATTATTTATTATTTATGAAGTAAAATAAATATTATATAATTTTAGAACTAAAGCTACATTTTCAATAATCAATAAATATCTAATTATCAATTATCATTGTAATTTTAATATTTTATAAAAATAAATGTGAATCATGATCAAAGAAGGAAGATACAATACCCATGACTTACTTTTATCATTAAAAGGCTGAAGTACTAAATCTATTCTAGTTGGCTCTCATCTATTTTTAGATACAATATACATTCTATATTTCTTAAATTCATTTGTACACTTTATTTAATATACACCATGTAGACATAGCCATCAAAATCTTTGTTTAATATATATTTTTAAAATTATTTATTATTTATGAAGTAAAATAAATATTATATAATTTTAGAACTAAAGCTACATTTTCAATAATCAATAAATATCTAATTATCAATTATCATTGTAATTTTAATATTTTATAAAAATAAATGTGAATCATGATCAAAGAAGGAAGATACAATACCCATGACTTACTTTTATTATTAAAAGATTGAAGTACTAAATCTATTCTAGTTGGTTCTCATCTATTTTTAGATACAATATACTTTTTTCACAAGATTGCACTCATCACATTAATCATGCCACATAATCCTAAAACTATATTGAGATATCTACCATTTTAAGTCAACGAAATTTTAGCTTGGAAATCGTCTCTTTTTTAATCCCCTCTTGAATCCATGTGCTATGAGTAATGTTGATCTTTAACATCACATTCATTATCTATATTTTGTGTGTTAAGATCTCACCCTTGTCATACTTTTATTAGATTTGTTATCTTTGTCTCTAGGCTTGGGCTTGCAAAATACCAAAATGATTAGTGTTGAGTTATGGGTGTAAATTTTAATGATATTAAAAACTCATTAGTGATATCAATTGCACATATGTGGTTTGATGATAGTGTTTAAAAGTAAGAATAGACATACATGGAACCTAAAGGAAATGAGGTCAGTCAACTCTCTTTTCAGGTTCATTTATTCCATCTCCTTAAAGGCCTCTAACATGTTAGTTCATAGTATCCTTGTTAACAAGTATATGTGCCATTAGTCATGACATTTTTATAATGATGGTAACTAATGTTTAATTATTATTTGATCACATTCTACATTGGCATATGGAACACATAGTATGTAATTCACGGAATCTCTATTTCTAAAATAGATATTTGATGTTAAAAAAACAAATAGTTAATACTTAAGTAAAATCTATTGATGTTTTATAGGTTTGGCCCAGCTTGTTGTAAAGATAATGCATAATTTTTCTTTCTTTCACACAGATTGGGTTAATGATTTTGTTTATGATAAAAACCTTTTTTTAACTCAACGAATTTTTGTAACTTGTAGGTCCTTGATTAAGCTTCGATAATGAACCTTGGAAACCTCACAAAACCTAAATTCACATTACAGTAGTGAGAAATGTGATTCTATTCATTGAAAGGTTTTTGCATTATCAACTCTAACTTATTTGTTCTCAAGATTTTGGTCATTTCCCTTTTTTCATCACTCTTTTAGTTTCTTCTTGTTTTTAGCAACATTGATATCCTTGGGGTAATACATCATGTGTCCAATAATTTAAGAATACCTCTTAGCTCTCTTTCTTGGTGCCCCAATCTCAAGATCTATGAGATGTATCATTCAATGCAAAATTAATGCTTGTAGCAACATTCATTGATCTGTGGTTGATATTCTTAAGTAAGTTATAGAGAACGTAGCATATATATATATATATATAATATATATATATATATATATATATATATATATATTATATATATAATATATAATATATATATATATATAAGCGTATATTATGCCATGTATTTTACATTTTACATGGTTTGAAAGATAAAGTGAAAAATTAAATCCTCAATAAAAATAACTTACATGGTGGTCTTAATGAATGATGTCCCCTAACTTTGTGCTTGTATGGATCTTAGGAAGCTCCAAATCATAAACACCTTAGACTATGTAATCAGCAATGGATGTCATCGTGCTAGGTCTGCATGTTCCTACTTAAATCTTTGCATATATGGATCTTAAGAAGCTCTATGTCATAAACATGTTAGAATAAATAATAAGTGATGGATGCAACCATGGAATCGGGTGAAAGCATGGAGCTGGGTTACAATTTTTGGCGAGAGAGGGCGCGTTTGCGTGGAAAAAATGATGCCTCGCATTAGAGAAAATTTCAGCTTAAAACTGCCCATGAAAATTTCATATAATTTGCATATCATATTATGTTAACCAATCAAAATCCTTTCAATTTAAAAAGAGATACATGTAAATATTTTGGAGGGAAAAGAAGAAAAACTACTTTTTTTTTTAATTGTATTTTTGGTTTATCTCCTTATAGGTTTACTCAAATTTCATGTGTAGACATTCGTTGGATGTGGAATTAAATTCCACATCCTACGAGTACGCATTATGCATACTTTTGAGAAGACTCACATTAATAAAAATTGAAGATACATTGAAAAAACGTGTTCAATAAGATTTTTCAATGTATTTTCAATTTTATCAATGTGGGTCTTCTCAAAAGTATGCATAATGGGTACTCGTTGGATGTGGAGTTTAATTCCGCATCGAATGAGTGTCTATACATGAAATTCGATTAAACCTATAAGGAGATAAGCCAAAAATACAATTAAAAAAGTAGTTTTCTTCTTTTCTCTCCAAAATTATTAACTCTTATTTTATTATTTTAACTATTATTTTAATATTTTTCCTTAGAAGGCTACTTTTAGGTAGAAATTTTCTCTAATGATCGAGCTAGTTGAATGCTCTTTCGTGTTGTTTGAGGGTTTAAACAATGTAACCGAGATTCTCTAGGAGCTCGATGGAACCATGTTTTTGAAATTTCCTACCAATACAACCTAGGCATGGAATAAAAAAAAAAGTGGCTCAATCAAGCCTTAAAGCTAGATCCAACCTTAAAGCTAGATCGAGCTTTTATTTAACCATGTTAAGGGCTTAATCAAGGATTTATTAAACCATAGATCAATCTATTTGAATTTCGACATCAAGCGCTCAATCGAGCCTCTTAAGTCCTAAAATCCACAATTTCAGCACCCCTTTTGCAAAATTTCCTGCAACACCATTTTGTACCCTAGCAGACTTAGCGCCAAATTTGTCCTTAGGTGGGAGAGTTGATCATGTTGGATTCATGAAGGAATCCTCTATCCAATGGCATATGATTTAGACATTTTCGAATTCATATAATATTTTTCATCTAATTTATTTTAAACATAACGCTTGAATTTTTTTGAGTTGTTTTAAAGAGGTTGAATGAAAAATCAATATCATAAAATATACACAACGAAATTTAAATAACCATTATCTTCGTTTAAGAGTCCTTTTCAAAAAGGTAGTTTTGGTTTTTCAATTTATCTAAATAGTTGAAAAAAACCTTACGTGAACACATGTGTCTGCAAAATGCAATTGGAATATTACTTTGCCAACTTCGAAAAATAATAAAAAAGAATATTTTTGCATTAAAACAAATCTTTAATATGAAAACTTAGCTCTCTCCATGTAGATCATGCTCATTTACATATTTTTTAAAAACTACACATTTCAGACTAAGTTATGCTACGTGAACACACACACACTTAAGGTCTGTGAAAATTTGCAAGGACAAACATTTCATTAAATAGAAAATTTGGACAACAACATAATTCTCCACAATTTTTTTTTTTACTCCAAATAAAATTTCACGGTGCTTATATTTATTTCGAGGGCTTCAATTCGATAAAAGAGCAAAAACTTGAAATTTCATCACGACATTTGGCCCAAAAGTGTAACCCATCTTCATGCTTTCACCCAATCATGCAAGCGATTGTGTTTATAGTCCTCTATGTTACTAGAAGCCTATAAATATAATTGCTTTCATACTCTAACATATATTATGTCATGTATTTTATATGGTTTGAAAGATAAAGTGAACAATCAAATCCTCAATAAAAATAACTTAAGTGGTGACCTTTGAATAATGTCCCACAACTTTGTACTTGTATGGATCTTAGGAAGCTCCAAATCATAGACAACTTAGACTACGTAATAAGCAATGGATGTCATCAAGCTAGATATGAGTGTTTCTAGTTAGATCTTTGGGACAAGAAGCTCCAAACCATAAACATGTTAGACTAAATAATAAGAAATATATGGAACCATGGAATCATGTGAGCAATTATATTCATTGCTTGCATGATTCGATGGTTGTATCCATTGCTTGTTATTTACTCTAACATGCTTATGAATTGGAGCTTCTTAAGATCCATTCATCCAAAGTAGGAACATGCAAATATAGCATGATCACACCCATTTCTTATTATGTAGTCTAATATGTTTATGATTTGGAGCTTCCTAAGATCCATACAAGCATAAAGTTATGAGACATTATTTATCAGGACCACAAAGTAAGCTATTCTTATTAAGGATTTTATTGTTCACTTTATCTTTCAAACAAAGTAAAATACATGGCATAGTAAATTTGTTTTGTTAACATCAAATATCTATCAAAATAATAGAGATGTCATGAATTACATACTAGGTGGTTAATAGGCCAATGTAGATTGTATTCAAATAATAATCAAATATTAGATACCATCACTATAACCATGTCATCACTAATAACAAATATACAAGCAACATTACCAATGCAACAAATTTACTATGAACTAATTTTGAAAGTAAAATACATGGCATAGTAAATTTGTTTTGTTAACATCAAATATCTATCAAAATAATAGAGATGTCATGAATTACATACTAGGTGGTTAATAGGCCAATGTAGATTGTATTCAAATAATAATCAAATATTAGATACCATCACTATAACCATGTCATCACTAATAACAAATATACAAGCAACATTACCAATGCAACAAATTTACTATGAACTAACATTTTAGAGATATTTAGAAGAATGAAATTTATGAGTATGAAAAAAGATATAACCTCTTGGGTCATTATATATCTACTCTCAACTTTAAAAACTGTCATTAAACCATATATGTACAATTGATATCACTTATAAATTTCCAATATCATTACAATTTACACTTATAACTCAACCCTAATTATTTTACAAACCCAAAAAATAAACAAAAATAACAAATCTAATAAAATTATGACAAGAGTGAGATCCCAAGACTATATATATATATATATATAATATCATGCCAAGAGTGAGATCCCAACACACTATATATGTATAATGAATATCATGCCAAGGATCAGCATTTTGCTAATAACCCATGGATTCGATTGGGGATTCAATATCCTCATTGGTTAATATTTTCATTGGTTATCATCTTTTCTTTGATACGATGTACACATTCATTGACTATTAAACATATAAACTTTATTTTTAAATTTATATTAAACACAAATTTTTAAATAGTAAAAAGGCTAAATTTTGATGGCTATGCATTAAATAAAGTGTACAAATGAAAGTGAGAATTACACATTCCGTCACTTGTTTGAAATGATTTCAAATGAGTTTTATCTCTTTTCCCGATATTGTTTATATTGGTTAACACGAATTAGTCGTGAGTGGTTTGATATTGGTTAACCAGAATTGGAGAAATTTTGAAAAAATTATGTGTAACTTGAAACTAATAATTTTAATTAGTTTTCCAATATGAAAATTGTTCTTTATTTGTATGTGTTCCTTCCCTTTTGAAAAGTATTTTCTATTTGTATGGAGTAGGATAGTATTGCTCATTAGTCAATATGAATTGCTGGCTTTTTATTGGTATTGAATAAGGTCATGTTTCTCATTAATATTGGATTGTTATGGTATCTGAGCATTAAGTTAGAGAGTTAATCTATTATAACATATAAGAGGATAAAGCAGGAATGCAACACTGTGTTTTACGTGATTAGTGCTTTTTAGAGAATAATAGGCTTGAAATAACACACTTTTCAATAACAAATTTTGTTAAACATGTACTTCTCATAAAATCAAGAGCGTTTTTTAAAGAATAATAACTTAACGGAATAGAATAGGCTTGAAGGCTTGAAGTAACACACCCTTCAATAACAAGTTTTGTTAAACATATACTTCCCATAAAATCAAGAGAGAAAGAATGTCTTCATTAAGGATTTGAAGTTAATCAACCAATCAAAGAATAATAACTGAATAGAATAGGCTTGAAGGCTTGAAGTAACACACCCTTCAATAATAAGTTTTGTTAAACATATACTTCCCATAAAATCAAGAGAGAAAGAATGTCTTCATTAAGGATTTGAAGTTAATCAACCAATCAAATAAACAACCAGATTTATAATTCTTACAATAAGATATACACTTATTCACGATGAACCATTATATTTTCTCTTTCTGTGGGTGGTTATTTTTAATTCATAAAATGTTGTTGAACTTTGTTGTTTTCTCTTTTAGTATATCTTATGTTTTGTGATGGAATTATTCATCTTGATTAGTGTAAAGAAGAAAATAAACATTGTAAAACAAGAACAAATTCTTGTGAGTTTCATAATAAAATTAGGAGTTGGTAAATTCCCAAAATATCATTGGATGAAAGAGTTTGTCACCTTTGTGACACTAATTGACTTGAAGATGAAAATCACTTTCTCTAAGATTGTTTAGCTTATACTTAAATTAGATTCAAATTTTTAAAGATTTTCCACACTAAGTAACTTATTCACCTTTTAATTCAACAAAATTGAATGAGAGAGTTTTCACCTTTGTATCCCTAAGAGTGTTGAAGATGAAAAACACTTTCTTGAAGCTTACCACACTCAATAACTTTGTGACCTTTTAATTTAACAAAACTACGAACTTAAAACTTTTCTCTTAATACTTTTCAAATAAAATTCTAAAATTTTTCTAATAATTTATTGATTATCTCCATATTTAATTTCAATAATAGTTAATCATCTTCGTCATTTAATTAGAGTAGAAGTTAATCATCTTCACCATTATATGTTGTTGGCTTAGTGGGCCCTGACCCATGTTCAATGTTAGAGTAGCAAAACAAATCCCTACACTACTCGCTCTTTCGGCATCAATCCGTAGAGCACGGATTGAAGTCTCATTCAAGGTAGTATGGAAGGATGCAGGGACCACAATGATGTCATTTTATCTCCTAAAACCTGCCTTTGTGCAGATCGATAAGCCTTTTAGGGCTTATTGAGATACTTCTCTTATTCGGCCTCTAGACCTTCGCAAGGTCTACGACTATCTTTCGCAGACCCTAAATAGGGAATTTATCTACTTACGCGCTTTTGTAAATACCCTTACTTTGTATTCGCCCAAATCAGCTTAAGTATCTGATAACTTCAGCATGCATTAAGATATTCTTCGCATAAACAGATATTATTACGTGCGTTCAGATACAATATAAAATACACAGATTCACGTGTTCATAAGGCATTAATATATAACCCAGTATACATCATAACATAATCACATTCACTCATAACAAAAGTAAATAGATCAACACAGATAATTCCAGAATAATCTTCTTTATTAATGCTTCAGATCTTCTTACAGACTCTAACTACCCTGCACACATAGCTGCAGGGGTCCGCGCACTCAGCTGCGGACCGCTACGCTCGGCCTCTACGCACACAGCCGCAGAGCCTCTCTTCTACTCTAATACTCTTCACTCTTATCTCTTACTAACCCATTACAAAAAACTTCTTCAAATTTATCTCTCCCTTAGACTCTTCTAAGACTCTTTTTATACAATCCCATGGTCTGCAGACCATGGGTAGATCTTCTCAAGCCGACACAACTTAGATAAAAGAAGGGCGGAAACCCTTTATGATGCTTTACATTTACATGCTCCCCGAACAAAAAATGCGGAGACTTTACACTTTGCATACAAAAACTTGGGATTTCTACCCTAAAACTTGGGCTTTTAACCCCAAAATTGATCCAGGGGACCTTGTAAGCTTACCACACTCAATAACTTTGTGACTTTTATGAACTTAAAACTTTTCTCTTAATACTTTTCAAATAAAATTCTAAAAATTTTCTAATAATTTATTAAAAATCTCCATATTTAATTTCAATAAAAGTTAATCATCTTTGTCATTTAATTAGAGTAGAAGTTAATCATCTTCATCATTATATGTCAATAAAAAATTCTATATTAACAATTATATATGTATAATTTCTCGTAAAAATAATAATTATATTATTTTATTTAATTATTAACTATATTATAAGATTGGGAATTTTATAATTATTTTTTTCAATTTTAAATTTTTCCAAAATATTAAATTAAAACAAAATATTTTCTATTTTAGAGAAATAAGTAAATCTTTTTAATATATCATTTTTTTTAACAAAAATTAAAAAAATATTATAATTAAATTACTTATACAACTTATACATTCAACATTAAAACAAATAATATATACTCCTAGATTAACTTAGTAAATAATTTACAAACTTTAGATAAATAAATTTTATAATTCAAAATATATTATGGTTTGGTCGAGTCATTTCTCTCATAATGATTCATAAGTTATATAGTATAGGTGTAAGGTTGGGTTTTCAAAATAGGAAAACTTAATATTTCAATATATATGAAAATATTTCAATATAGTATATTTTTATATTTTATATTATATATATAATGAGGTTTTTTTCAACTATATAAATTCTTTTATTTGAATCTTAATACTTTATAATATATATATGAAACATGAAACACATATTCTGTATTTGATGTTATCGGTCACGACAATGCAATAATCATTTAACGTATTATATACATATAAAATATATATATATATATATATATATATATATTTGAATTTTAATATTTAGGATTTATATATAAAATATGGAACATGTGGAACCGTGTTCCTTATTCGATGGTAGGTCATAACGATGTAATAACGGTTGGTTTAACTTATTATGTTATTGTTTTTTGGGCAATGATATCTAGTATTGGTGGAGGGTTATTATTTTTGTCTAGTATGGGTGGAGGGTTATTATTTTTGTTAGTGTAATGATATTTTTTCTCTTCAAAGTTAGGAATTGATTTTTTTAATGTTTCTAAGGTTGATGTAAGCTTGTTGCTAGCACCATAGTTCTAATAGGTGAGGCTATACATCAGCCTATGTCTTAATGGTTGTCATGGCTTAAGTATCACTGGTACAGGTGGAGGGTGGTGTAGAAAATCTTGTAGATTTACAAGCTCATACAATTTACTAAAGCACAGGATAAGAATCTACTTCTACTTTCAACGAGGGAAAGTCAATAGATCGATGAAAACAATAAGAAGATAAATCAATGACACATAACACAAGATGTATCTAAGGAAAGCCATTGCTCAAAACCCCCTTACCTGTATTGCATATATCATAAATATGAGTGAAGATACAAAGCTTGTTCTCACTAGAACAATTCTGCACAAGTATGCTCAACTCTCTCAGTACACAAGCAAAGCTCTTGGCCAACACTTAGTCAATTCTACATCTCTCGAAGCCCCTATTTCCTTGCACAATTCCTACGGCTGAATATCCCATATTAATGGGAATCTAGTGCTTCCAAAACTGTGCAATCCAAACTAGGTCCAGTTCCTGATTGCATGCATGATCTATACAACTTAGTAAATCATACAACTGATAGTGCATTGTCCCTACACTTTAGTCTCAACTCGGTCTTTCTCTAAACTAACATGCATTAGTTTCTCATGAAGAAATCTTTAGTTAACAGGAGTAGCACTAGTGGATGCATCAGTTCGCCAACTGACTGTTAGTCCTCTATTAGTTCCAAAAAAAATTATAATTAATTTAACTGAACTTAACTCAGTAAACTGAGTGATGTAATTTCCAACTCAATTTAAACTCATACTGAACCCCTAAAACTTAGGGAGAACATATACATGACTACATAAAGACTTCCAACTCGAAATCCCTAAGCTAATTAAGTTAATTAAACTTAATTAACTATTTTTACAAGTTGCTATGAGAATAGAATTAGATTTTAATTCTCAGTTTAATTCAAGGACAAATTAAACTGGAATTTCTTGTTGTCATTTCTCAACACTCCCTCTCAACAATAAAGGGATTATCAGGTACCCCGATTCTGGCTCTGTGAAACTCGAATTTACATCTTGACAATGCCTTTGTCAAAATGTCAGCATTTTGCTCCTCTGTGGGAATGTACTCTAACAACATAATCTGCCTCAATACACAATCTCTGAGATGATGATATCAGATATCAATATGCTTGGACCGATCATGAAAAACTGGATTTTCAAAGAGTTTGACACAACTCTGATTATCACAGTGAATCATAGTTGGATCCATTTGCTGACCAAACAAACCAACCAGGATCTTCCTCTTCCAGATGGCCTCACATGTTTCCTGACTCACAACCATGTACTCTGCCTCTGCTGAACTGAGTGCAATCGATCTCTGTTTCTTGTTGTACCAAGAAACTGTCGTTGACCCAATACTGAAGATCCCTCCTGATGTGCTCTTCTTGTCGGATGGACTCCCTGCCCAATTTGCAATGGGGAAGCCTTGAAACTTCACTCCCTTTGTCTGTCTGTACCATAATCCATACTGAGAGGTACCCCTGAGGTATCTCAACACATGCTTTTCTGCCTTCCAATACAACTTAGTAGGCCTAACCATCGCTTGACTAAGCTAGTTAACTACATAGCATATATCTAATCTTGTGTTCACCAATTACATGAGTGAACCCACAAGCTACCTATAAATAGTAGCTTCCACTACTTCCCCTAAAGTAGCATCCTCCTTCCTCTAGTTACTTGCTAGATGAGCCTCCATGGGTTTGTTGCTCTCCATGTGGAATCTCCTAAGTATCTTGTTGGCATACGTACCCTGAGACACAAACAACTCCCCATCCCCCTACCATACCTCCATGCCAAGAAAGTAATGCATGAGCCCCATGTCCTTCATCTAAAACTATCTTGGAAGGTCCTCCTTGCAAGATTTGACCAGTTGATCATCACCTATCAGTATGAGATCATCAACATAAAGTACAATTATCAACAACTTACCTTCCACCACTATGTGGTACATGTTCGCATCTGCTTCACTCTTCGTGAAGCCCAACCCAATGAAGTAGCTATCTATCTTGGTGTACCAAGCACAAGGTGCTTTCTTCAGCCCATACAATACTCTCTTAAGCGGCCACACATGCGACTCACGGTCAAAGGTGTCAAAACCTTCAGGCTGCTATATGTACACCCCTTCCTCAATCATGTCATTAAGGAAGGTTGTCTTCACATCCATCTAATCTATCTTCGAACCCATTTTTGCTGATAGTGCCAATATAGATCTGATTGACGAGTACCTTGCAACAGGAGCAAAAGTCTCATCATAGTCAATCCCCTCTACCTGTGAAAAGCCACAGGCCATAAATCTAGCCTTATGCTTCTCCACACTACCATCTGTAGCTTGCTTTACCTTGTAAAGCCAACGTGAGCTCACCATTGACTTGTCCATTGTTTCCTTAAAGGAAGATGGCTCTGTCACAACACATTCGCCCATAAGAGCCATGTATCCAGTGTACCTCTCAGGTGACCTCCTCTGCCTGTGCTGATAAGTGGGTGCTCCCACATTATCTCATGCATCATCCAACAATCTGTCAACCTCTCTGGTGCACTTTCTTCCCTCTCTGGAAGACTCTTCCTGAGTGGATGTTTCCACTCCCAATCCTCTGCATGTGGTTTCTCCACATCAATCTGAGGCTCCTCAACCTTAGGAGCTAAAATCATATCATCCACATGTAGCTCGAGCTCCCTCTCAAGGGAAACTCTCATGACCTTCTCCTCATTGAATCTGACATCTCTGTGAAGCACTGTCATCCTGTTGGTCGGCAAGTACCCCTGATAGTTGTGAGGTGTATCCATGTACTCCACAAATATCCCCAACTCTAATGTCAGCTCAAGCTTCTTCCGTGCATATTTAGTCACATGGCAATATACCGATGACCCAAAAATCCTGAAGTGACCAACATCTAGCCTCTTATCAGAACAAGGCCACATAGCTAGCGTTTCTTGCTGTTTAGTTTAATAAAATATTTTAATTTCATGATGTGTTGTATGTACTCCAAACAATAATAAAATTGTAAAATGAGTCATATGAATATTTGTTTAACTTTTTTTATCAATTTTTTTAATATAATTAAACATTTTTTTGGTAGATAAAGATTATATATATAATTGACATTAGAAAAAATGATAACAAATTAATAATTATTTATTTAATATTGAATGATGACAATTTTTTTTTATGTAATGCTCATATTATAGTACACATGTCATGTCATTAGAGTATAGATTGATATAATGAGAGTTGTACAAATTGTACACATGTTATTTTTAAAAAAATTTAAATTTTTTTTTATTATTTATTTTTTTTTGTAAATTAAAAAATAAACCCATAAAAATTGCCTATTTCAATAATTTACACCAATGAGAAAATGGAATTTTTTGAATTAATTAAACCATTTGTGTTTATGGTACATAGTAATTAATATATAATGTTATTTTTCAATTAATTTATATTTATTGTACATAGTAATTAATAATAGAGTACACAAAAGCCAATTCTTGCCGTCATTACACAATAAGAGGGAAGACATTTTAACCAATCATATTTGAGATAAATAGAAATAAATTTTATATAAAAATAATAAATTTAATTTTATAATGTTAAACATTGGATAGATTTTAAATTTTTTTAGTAAAAAAAAAATAATAGCAAGTAAATGAAAAACTGAATATGTTATATCCAGTCAGCGGTAGGTATAATAAGCCTTCTATGGTGTCTTCATCTCAAGTATCTTATGTGGGCTACGGTTCTGAACATAAACCGTTGTGTTGCATGCCTCAGCCCACAAGTGTAGTGGTAGGCCCCGATCATGCAACATTGCCCTCGCTGCCCCTACTATGCTTTTGTTCTTCCTCTCTGCCACCCCATTTTGCAGAGGGTTATGGGGTGCTGTCAACTCTTGTTTAATCCCTTCCCATGCATAGAAGTTCTTAAACTAGTTTGAGACATACTTACCACCGTTATCACTTCGTAGAGCTTTAACCTTCTTCCCCAACTCTTTGTCCACCAATTCTTTAAACTCACAAAACTTTGTGAAAGTTTTATCATTTTTCTGCACGAAAAATATCCAACATTTACGAGAATAGTCATCAACAAATATAACATAATACTTGTGTTTGTCCATTGGTGTTGTCGAGAATTATACACACACATCTGAATAGACTCTCTCTAGAATAGCCTCTGCTCAATTGTCTCTGTCGTGCAAGGAAGGCTTGGTGTATTTTCCCAAAGTACACCCCTTGCATGTATCAACTTGCTGAAGCGTAGCTTTGGAAAGACTGGTAGAGATCTACTACAATATCTTCAAAGCTCCATGATGCAAGTGGCCTAATCGCCTATACCACAACTCACCAACGTCTCGGCTCTGCACCCTTTATTCTTTTGTGCTCAAAGCAACACACTCTTCTACCTCCAACTTATAGAGATTTTTCACCCGAATCCATATCTTCTTTACCCGACCCGTGGCTATGTGTCGAAGGAATGCCTTTCCTTTCAAGAAGATCACATCATAGCCTCTATCCTCAAGCATGGAAATGGATACCAAGTTCTTCTTCAGCCCGGGCACATACATAACATTCTTCAAGGTGAATGGAGCCCCATGCTCCCTCTGAAAAGTAATCGCGCCCAATCCAGTAACACTATACTTCCTGTCGTCACCCATCTTGATATGCATTTGGAGATCTTTATCCTCTAGGTCACTGAATAAATATTTGTCGCCAGTCATGTGGAATGAAGCTCCACTGTCTAAGTACCATACACTTCCCATCATTGATGACACCATGCATGTAATGAGGGAAAAGTCCAATTCGAATTGAGAGGCCAAAGCCTCATCCGCCGCTCCTCCTGAGGACTTCTTCTTGGACTTCTTGAGTGGACAATTTGTAGCAAAATGGCCCAGCTCATGACAATGAAAGCACTTAACTTTCATCATGTCTTTCTTCTACCTCCATGATAAGAATCCGATTTGGAATGGTAATATTTCCCTCTTCCCTTCTTCGCCTTAATCGCTAAGGCACAATTCTCTTCATCATCAGCCTTTGATGAAGATCCATCCCTAGTGTTCCTCTTGATCTCCTCCTGCATCAAATCCGATCACAGTCATTCCCAATCTGACAGCTTCTCTTGACCATTGATAGAGTCATGATAACTATGCCAACTCTTTGGGAGTCCTAGAAGATAAAAACTCACCATATATCCTCGGCAACCGTGATTCCAACACTTCCAAGTTCATCACGACATTGAGTGAACTTTGTCAAGTATTTTGGAATTGTCTTGCCTTTCTCCATTTTGATTTTTCGGAATTTTTCCTTCTATGTCAATTTCCTTTGGTCATTGTTGTTCTAATACAAGTCTGTCAATGCTTTCCACATAGTATACGGAGTTTCCTTGCAATGGAGACTCAAGATAATGTGGTCTCAAACTCCCTCAAGGATTATTTGCCTTGCCTTCGCCACACACTTTTTCCATTAGGCCAAATTATGTGCATTCGATGTTGTTGGCTTAGGAATTTCTTAATCAACAAATTCCTTCAAGCCATTATCCTCTAGAACAACCTCCATTTTGTCCCTCCAGGCTATAAAATTTGAGATTCCTTCCAAGGCATACTCGAACCGCAAACTATAGAACGCCATCTGCCAATCCTGAAGTATGTATTGCAAATTCGAATTTCACCTGTTATGCGAAACTCAAAACTTCGAAATCTCCTCTAGTATACTGTTCTCAGCTTTGATACCATGTATAAAATACTATAGATTCACAAACTCATGCAATTTACTAAATCACAAGACAATAATCGACTTCTACTTTCAACCAACGAAAGCCAATAGATAGATGAAAACAATAAGAACAAGAAGAAGATAAACCAATGGCACATAACACAATATGTATCTAGGGAAATCCAATGCTCCAAACCCCACTATTTGTATTGCATATATCATAAATATGAATGAAGACACGAAGCTTGTTCTCACTAGAAGAATTCCACACAAGTATGCTCAACTCTCTCAATTCACAAGCAAGATCTTGGCCCACACTTAGCCAATTCTGTAGCTCTCGAAGCCCCTATTTCCTTGCGCCATTCCTATGGTTGAATAGCCCATATTAATGGGAATCCAGTGCTTCCAAAACTACGCAATCCAAACTAGGTCGAGTTCCTGATTGCATGCATGATCTATACAACTTAGTAAATCATACATCTGATAGTACATTGTCCCTGCACTCTAGTCTCAACTGGGTCTTTCTATGAACTAACATGCATGAGTTTCTCATGAGGAAATCTTCAATTAACTGGACTAGCACTAGTAGATGCATTAGTGCACCAACCGACTGTTAGTCCTCTATTAGTTCCAACAACAATTTATAACTAATTTAACTGAACTTAACTTAGTAAACTGAGTGATCTAATTTCCAACTCAATTTAAACTCATACTGGACCGCTAAAACTTAGGGAGAACATATACATGACTTCAGAAATACTTCCAACTCGAAATTTCTAAGCTCATTAAGTTAATTAAACTTCATTAACTATTTTTACAAGTTTCTATGAAGAATTCGTTTTTAATTCTCAGTTTAATTCAAGGAAAAATTAAACTGGAATTTCTTCTTGTCATTTCTTAAGAGGTGGCAATATTAAAAAAGACGAGATTTTTTAATTGGGATATGGTTCGGCGTGAGGATTGCGTGTTATTTAGTGGCTTCGATATTGGTGAAAAGGGTGGCATATAGTGTGTTGTTAAATGTTGTTGGTACAATCGTAATGGAATATGGACCATGATTCAATGCTTTCAACCAAAATACAAAGGGGTAGGTGATATAGCAGCACATATATTGCTAATACAGGTGTATTGCAATATGGTTCATCGCATAGAGTATTAATAATTTTTTTCTATTCAGAATATGGTTCGACGCTTTCAACAGGAGGATAGAGGGGCAGGTGATCTGGTAACACATTTATTGCTAGTACGGGTGTATTGAAATATGGTTCAGCGCTTTGAACCGAAGGATAGTGTGATAATAAGTTTAAAGATAGTGGCATATAATGGTATGTGTTGCATCTTGTCGATTACTTTTCTCCAACCTCTGGAGTGTCCTCGACATTGAATTCACATTCAATCGCCTATGTTGTATTTGCTATCATATCTAATTCAATTGTCTTGCATTTTCAATTTTCTTTTTGTTTGTTGAGCCCTCGTCCCTCCCTCTGCATAGGGTCGTTGCTAGTATAGAGGCTTCATTTGTGCTTCTTCTTTTTCAGGTGAGTAGTGTTTGTTGATTTCTCTGCGGCGGCGTAAAATATTTCTTGGAGCTCCGTAGTGTCCTCGACATTGAATTCACGCTCTATTTCATTTGCTATCAGATTTCATTCAATTTCCTTAGGTTTTCAACTATGTTTGTGTTCATTGAGCTCTCATATTTTGTTTCTATTCGTTGAGCCCTTGTCCCTCCCATAGCACAGTGTGGTTGCTGGTATAGAGGCTTGGTGTTTGAGCATTAGGGATTTAGGTGAGCAATGTCTAGTGTGGTTGGAGCTAAAAATTTATTTGTTTTGATGTGTCAATGCCGAAAAGAAATTTAGGTGTGCAGTGGTTTGGAGAAATCCAGGGTATTCTCAAGATATGTCTGGTGATTGTGCAAGAAATGAGAAATAGAGGTGGAAATAGTTTGCAAGGTGTTTTTTCTATTTCGTTTTCCTCTTCTTTTGAGATTTTTTGGTTGTTATTTTGAATTTTTGTTGCTTGATTCTTAACTAGATTATGCTGCAGGTTATTGTTTGTGGTTTCAATGAATGGTGGGCATTTTGTTAAGTATTTGGAGTGTGGCAATTATAGTGGTTTTCCGGTCGAAAAAGTTAGTTGTTTTAATCGTTTGTTTTTTCTAATGCCTTGTTTTCCATAAACTGTTGTTCGAATCGATTATTCTTTGTTCTTTGCAATTTCCTATTGCATTTTGTTTCTTTCATATGCATTTTCATACTTGTATATTTTTATTTTCATGAGGCATTCTTGGCGAAAATAGTGCCAGTGGCTTAGCCAGGTTAATGTGATAATAATCCTATCCTACCAGCATTATACCTTGTAGGAAAAGAAGGAGATTTTTGGTTCTCGATTTAGCCGCTCCCCCAGCAGTTGTATACTGCAGTTAAATTTTAGTCAAGTGTTGCCTATCTCTCGTGGCCGATCTTTTGGCCAGTGGTTACTGCTCTGTTGTTGTTGATGTGAGAGAAAAATCTACCAAGGTGATTTGCTTACTAAGATCTGTCGATGACTGTAACCCTTTTTCGAACAAGCAAGGAAGTTCTTGCTAAGCTAGTGGTTATCGTTAGAAAAGGAATGAAAGGAGAGTTATTTTTCATTCCCTTTAGTTAGATCAACTCTCTTTGTTTTAAGGTTGGGCTACTAGCTCAATGTCTTTCCCCGTCACACATTCCTGGTGAACTTACCCATTTATGGCTCGGGTAGAGCCCAAAACAGAACCCTCTTGTGCCTTCGTACTTCATCGCTAGGGGCTAGTATGGAATGTACAATCTCCTTGGACACCGGCTATCAAATATGGAACTTGTGTGTTGGCCAAGCTAGCATGGAGGCTCAGAGACAGAATTTCCCTCGCCTTATTTTGAAGTATGAATATCGTGGGTTTTTGGACTACTTGAACTAGGGTTGTGTGATTTTATTTTGTGATCAAGACTCATGCATGTGTTCTATTTATTGCATGTTTTTCCTATTTGTAATAAAAGGACTTTTCGTGCCACTAGAAGTTGCTGTCACTTTATGATTCATTTCATGCCTTTGTTGTAGTATGAAAATTTGTCATGGAAGTTCGAGTTGTAGATCAGTTTTTAAGAATTTAAACAATCGCAGGAATTTGTATTTTATTTTGTTTTCTTTTTTTGGCTTGGTATTTTGAAATTCAAATCCTTGAAACAAAAAAGCTAGGCCTAATTATTGTAATTATGAAATCTTGGTATTGTTTTTTGAACACTATCGAAAGAAATTTTGTAATAATATCAGATGGCAGCACAATGTTGTACCCACTTTATCATGTTAGTAGAGCGAGCTTAGCAACACAACCATATCATCACGTGAACAAAGCTAGCTCAGTGGTGTTGCTCCTTTGCCCGCGTTGTGTTCCAGCACAAATTCTGTTGTGAGCATTAGGTAAGTGATTTAAATTAAAAAATAAAGTACATGTCACATACATCTCTTTGTTTTTGCAATTAATAGTTATATTAAATTAAAAAAAATGTGAAATTAATTAAAAAAAAATAGCTATAGGACATTGATGTTGAGAGGGCTAAAAATATTTATGTCATCCTACATACTCATATATATTAGATTTATAAAAAAGCTAGACATCAACAATGAGAGGACCAAAAAAGTTTAGTGGGTAATACATAATCAAATATATATATGATTTATTTATAATGGATATCTTGTTTATGTGATTGCTTTAGGCTCCAATATGATTTTTACATCCTCGTCAAGTTCTAGAAATATAGTTTGAACTGGGAGCTCGTCACCTATAAATTTCTTTAAACATGAAACAGTGAAAATTAAGTGTACTCACGAAGATGCACGAAACTCCAATGTGTTTGTCAACGTACCAATATTTTGCATCACCTTATAAGGACCATAGTACTTGGGTGATAATTTATTATCCATCTTGGCTTGCGTAAGGGACATTTGTTTGTATGGTTGTAGTCGTAAAAATACCCATTCGCCCACATCAAAATTTATTTCACTGTGATGTTGATCTTCCCGTTGTTTCATTCAATTATGTGCTAGAGTCAAGTTATCCTTTAAGAGTTGGAGAACTTGTTGTTGATGCTCGATGTGATCTTCCACTCCTTGAATCTTAGAATCGTGTCTTAAAGATGATGTGACGGATGATATCCAGGAAGTGCCATAAATGGGGTCATTTCTACTGCGGTATGGAAGAAAGTATTATACCACCATTTTGCCAGAGTGTTGTTGTTGTGATCAACACCCTTCAAAATTTTGTTTACACTTGAATTTTGGAGCCTGCTAAGGATGTTACGGTCTATCATCTTATGGTTACTCCATGGTCGTTTGATGCTTTGTAAAGAGTTTAATTCTTTTTCTAGTTTTGAACTGTCAAGTCACTTGCACATACATGCTCAGTCTCTGATGAGTTCATGAGAACACTTCCTTTATGCAAGCTTGGATAAACATAGAACCTGTAACCACCTCCTCCCACATTTACCCACTTTCATAGGCTTACTTGGGGTAAACATGAGCTGAGGGTCACTATGATAAGACTCGACCTCCTATATGATCTTAAGGAAATGGATTCAATAACTTGAAACCTTACTGACTTCCCTTAAGTGATAAAGGACCTTCAGGAGAAACCCAACCCCTCCAGGTGCCTAACTCCTGAGATGACTCTCATTTTCACTAACTTAAAGCCCTAGTCACTCCCTTGCCAAACCCTCCAAGTGACTGAGAGCCTCCAATCGCTCTCATGAGCCTACCTAAGTGTGTTTATAGCATTTTTCCACCATTTCTATGCCAACAAGTGTGATATTTAAGGCTATATGCCAGGGCTAGGAGCCAATCTCTACCCAGAAATCCATGAATTATCAAGATTTAAACAGGAATGCAACAAATTACATATATAACCATAAATACAAAGATGCGGTAGAAATAACACTTCGTTTCATTAATATCAAATACATAAATATGCTCACAAACAGAATGGAAATAAGACTAGCTCAGGCGATGGTAGCTTATCTTTGAGAAGAGATGTGGCAGGTGGATACATGCCTTTGAACTGAATTATAATGAGGCTCAAGGGCCTTTTTATTATTGAACAATAAGAGCAAACCCTAAACAACCAAAACCCTAACCCGAGGAGATGTAATACCAAGACTTTATGGGCCCCGTTGGGGTTAGTTGGACAACCAACTTCCCGGGGTCACGACTTGGTCATATTATCTTCTTTTGATGTGCATGATACCCCATTGGAAAGATATCTTCGAGGACTACGATGAAAAAGGTGATTTTAGGAAAAAACCCGCTAGTACAAGATTGCCAAAAAAACATCGTTTAGGGCCTCAAAAAGGCTCCAGAAGTTTAGGACCCGAAAAAACTGCTAAAAATAGTAAAGTGTGCTACAATTAAGGAAACTGAAAAAACTGAAAGAAACAATGGTGGGGGTCCAAGTGGAATTGGTGGGTGGCCACCAATATCCACCTAGATCATTCCTCCCCCCTTCGGAAGCAATGGTCCCCATTGTGTTGAGTTCCTCCATGAGATGGGGAAACTTCTGCTGAACATGGTCCCCAGTGAGCCACTTGCCCTAGTGAAGGAGTTGGTCTGCTTTGATAACTCGATACAATTGGATCTTCTGTTGTTTAGTGTGCTTGATCTGCGTGTCCATGATCCAATCAATTGTGGCTTGTTCCATGAAATCTGGATTTAACTTTGTAGGTGTGAGTTGTTCTGCAATCTCTGATGTGTCTAGCAATAGTGGGAAGTATGGTCGAAGGCGGTTCACATTGAACACTGGGTTCAGGCCAAGGAATAGGGAAATGCTGAGCTCAAATGCATTGTCTCCCACAACCATGGTAATGGTGTAAGGACCATATCGGAGTGGTCTGAGTTTCTGATAGGCTCCGGTAAGGCATTCCTTTTGCAAATGCAAGCAGACTTTGTTGCCCACCTGAAACTTGTGTGGCACCCGATGTTGATCATGTCGCTGCTTGTACTTGGCATTTTATTTCTCCAGAATTTTGTGGACCTACTGGTGGATATGTTGGATGTGCTCAATGAAGTAATTTGCCTTATCAGTTCTAGACTGGACATGAGCCGAATCTTCCTAAGTAGCTGTAAATGGCATGGCCACATCAATGGTACATAGTGGCTAGAATCCTAAGCCCACTTGAAAAGGATTGTGGCCGGTTGAGCTATTGGGAGCCTGGTTATAGTTGTGCTAGAATTAGGGGATACTCTAATCCCATGTGCATGGATGCTTTGAGTTGTACATGCGCAAAATGTGTACGATCATCCTGTTGACGACCTTTGTCTAGCCATCAGTTTGGGGATGCAAAGCTGTGGACTTAGTGAGCTTGGTGTCCAACATCGACCAAAGACTGGACCAAAATGTACTGAGGAACCTGCTGTCCCGATCTAAGATGATAGACTATGGGATCCCAAAGTGTACCCACACTCGTTCAAAGAAGAGTTTAGAAGTGGCTTGCGCTGTGATATTCTTCTTGCAGGCAGCCATAATGACCATCTTCGCGAATCTATCGACGACCACAAAAAACAATCGTTACCATGCTTAGTAGAAGGAAGGCCCGACATGTAATCTATGGATATGGATTCCCAAGGTCGACTAGGGGTAGGTAGCGGAGTATAGAGGCCTTGCTTCTTGATGATTGGTTTGGAAATGGTGCAGGCAGTGCAAGATCTGATGTACTTCCCGACATCATGTCAAAGGTTCGGCCAATAGAAATACTTTTTTTAGTACTACCATCATTTTGTCGACCCTGAAATGCCTAGTGGCCTAACTGTAGTGTGCTTCCCAAATCATCTTGGGACGCTCACTTGAAGGAACAAAAAAGTGTCCCAGGTGGCATAATAGGGCATCCTCGAGGTGAAAATCTAGAACTTGTTGACCCTCCAAGAGCGTCCGGTATGTGTGGCTGAATTCTGTGTCGCTTTTGTAGAGAAGTGGCCAATTAGAAGTCTCGTGCCCACAAGATTTGAGCACGGTGGTTAACGCCATGATTGGTGGTCAGCTGAGGAAATCTACAACATTATTAGTGCTGCCCTTCTGATACTTGATATTCAAATGGAACCGTTGCAGGTATTTGGACCACTTCTAATGGCGATCATTCTACAAATTCCCTTGCGTTTGTATGAACTACAAGGGCCGGTGGTCTTTGTGGAAGATCGTTTCCTTCCCCAAAATGTAATGCTTCCATTGTCGGAAAGACTGCACAATGGAATACATCTCTTTTTCATAAGTGGGATACTTCCGGACTGTGTCTGAAAGTGTCTCACTGTGATATGCCACTGGATGCCCCTATTGACTAAGTGATCTGGATTTCAACAGGAATACAACAAATTACAGAGATAACCATAGACACAGAGATGCAACGGAAATAATACTTCATTTCATTAACGTAAAATACTAAAATATGCTTACAAACAAAAATGGAAATAAACCAGCTAGGGCGATGGTAGCTTATCTCTGAGAAGAGATGTTGGCGGATACATGCCTTTGAATTGTGTTACAATGAGGCTTGAATGCCTATTTATTGTTGAGAAACAATGAAAAACCCTAAACATCCAAAAACCTAACCCTAGGAGATGAAACACCAAATTGTGGGCCCTGTTTGGGTAAATTGGTACATCAACTTCCCAAGGTTGTAACTTTGGGATACAATCTCCGTTTGACACGCACAATATCTCGTTAGAAAGATCTATCCGAGAAATACAACTTTAGGAAGAGAAACATCATTCCATGGACCCATGTTGCTTCCAGTTTTCCTAAACAATGTCTTTTAGGGCCTCAAACCGGCTCCGGAAGTTCAGGACCCGAAAAATTGCTAAAAATGGTAAACTGTGCTACAATTAAGGAAATTGAAAAGATGAAAGAAACAATGGTGGGGGTCCAAGTGGACTTGGCGGGTGGCCACCAATATCCACCTAGATCATTCCTCCCCCCTAGGAAGCAATGGTCCCCATTGTGTTGAGTTCCTCCATGAGATGAGGAAACTTCTGCTGAACTTGATCCCTGGTGAGCCACTTGCCCTGGTGAAGGAGTTGGCCTACTTTGACAAATTGATACAGTTGGATATTCTACTAGTGAGTGTGCTTGATCTTTGTTTCCATGATTTGATTAGTTGCAGCTTGTTCCATGCAATCTGGATTTAACTCTGTGTGTGTGAGATGTTCTGCAATGTCGGATGTGTCTAGTAATGGTGGAAAGTATGGACGAAGGCGGTCCACATTGAACACTGGGTGCAGGCCAAGGAATGGGGGAATGCTGAGCTCAAATGCATTGTCTCACATGGCCTTGGTAATGGTGTAAGGACCATATCAGAGTGGTCTAAGTTTCCAATAGACTCCAGTAAGGCATTCCTTTTGCAAATGCAACCAAATTTTGTCTCCCACCTGAAACTTGTGTGGCACCCGATATTGATCATGTCGCTGCTTGTACTTGGCATTTGATTTCTCCAAAATGTCATGTACCTATTGGCGAATATGTTGGATGTGCTCAATGAAGCTATTTGCCTTATCTGTTTCGGACTAGACATGAGCGGAATATGCATGAGTAGCTGCAAATGGCATGGCCACATCAATGGGACATATTGGTTGGAATCCCAAGCCCACCTAAAAAGGGTTGTGTCTAGTTCAGATGTGGAGAGCCTGGTTGTAGCTGTGGTAAAGATAGGGGAGGCTCTCATCCCATGTGCATGGATGCCTTAAGTTGTACATGCATAGAATGTGTACGATCATCCTGTTGACAACCTCTGTCTGGCCATCAGTTTGAGGATGGAAGGTTGTGGACTCAATGAGTTTGGTGTCCAGCATTGACCAGAGACCGGACCAAAATTTATTGAGAAACCTGTTGTCTCGATCTGAGATGATAGACTGTGGGATCCCAAAGTGTACCCACACTCGTTCAAAGAAGAGTTTAGCAGTTGCTTCTGCTGTGATATTCTTCTTGCAGGCTGCCATAATGGCCATATTCAAGAACCTGCCGATGACCAAAAACACACAGTCGTTTCCATGCTTAGTGGAAGGAAGGCCTAACATGTAATCCATGGAGATGGATTCCCAAGGTCGACTAGAGGTAGGCAGGGGGTATAGATACCTTGCTTCTTGATGGTCGGCTTGGCAATGGCGCAAGTAATGCATGATTTGATGTAATTCCCAACATCCTGTTGAAGATTTGACCAATAGAAATACTTATGCAGTACTGCCACTATTTTCTCAACCCCGAAATACCCAGTAGCTCGACTGTAGTGTGCTTCCCAAATCATCTTGGCATCCTCACTTGAAGGAACACAGAGGTGACTCAGGTGGCATAATAGGGCATCCTGGAGGTGAAAATATAGAACATGCTGACCCTCCAAGAGTGTCTAGTATGTGTGGCCAAATTCTGGGTCGCTTTTGTATAGAAGTGGCCAATTAGAAGTCTCATGCCCATAAGAGTTGAGCACGGTGGTTAACGCCATGATTGGCGGTCGTCTGAGGCAATCTGCAACATTATTGGTGCTGCCCTTCTTATACTTGATATTCAAATGGAACTGTTGCAGGTATGTGGACCACTTCTGATGGTGATAATTCTGCAATTTCCCTTGTGTCTGTATGAATTGCAGGGGTTGGTGGTCTATGTGGATGACCGTTTTCTTCCCCAAAATGTAATGCTTCCATTTTCGGCAAGCCTGCACAATAGAATACATCTCTTTGTCATAAGTGGGATACTTCCGGATTGTGTCTAAAAGTGTCTCACTTTCATATGCCAAAGGATGTCCGTTTTGAGTGAGGACTGCCCCAATAGCATAGTCAGAGGCATCTGTCTCGACCTCAAATGGTTCTTGCAAGTCTGGTAATGCGAGCATTGGTGCCAAGTAGAGGCAGTCTTTCAACTCTGTGAATGCCTTTTGTTGAGATTCAAACCAGAATAATTTTTCTTCGCTCTTCCCTTGGCAACTTGACTCAAGGGCCAAGTGATATGAGAAAATCCCAACACAAACAGGGGGTAGAAGTTGGCAAGACCTAGAAAGCTGCGGAGCTCTTTTAGAGTGGTTGGAGATGGCCAATCCCGAAAGACTTGGATCTTGGCTGGATCCACATGCACCCCATTTTCATCAATAATGTATCCCAGATACTGAACCTGGGTCATGCCAAAAGTGCATTTCTCCAAATTGGCACATAACTTGTGTTGCCGCAGTGTTTGGAGAACCTGTCGGATGTGGTGGAGGTTCTCTTCCCAACTCTGGCTGAAGATCAGGATGTCAATCAAGTATACCACTACAAATGAGTTGGTAAATGGCCGCAAGATCTCATCCATTAGCCTCATGAAGGTTCTAGGAGCATGCGTCAATCCGAAAGGCATAACCAACCATTCGAGAAGGCCCTCCTTCGCTTTGAAGGCAGTCTTCCACACATTGAAGGGTTTGATTGGTACTTGGTGATATCTTGACTTCAAATTGATCTTGCTAAAATATTTTGCCCCCTTCAGTTGGTCTAGGAGGTCATCAATCCATGGGATTGGGTACCTATTACGGATAATGATCTTATTCAGCGCCCATAGTCAATACAGAGTCTCCAAGTCCCATCCTTCTTCTGTACCAACACGATCAGGCTCCCACAGGGCAATGAACTCGGACAGATGTGACCTTTCTGCAGCAGCTCCTGAATCTGCTTCTTGATTTCATCGTTCTCCAGAATGGAGCGCCAATAGATTGGTCCATTGAGCAGTGGTGCACCTGGGGGCAGATTGATGGAGTGCTTGACCTGACAGTGTAGAGGTACCCCTGTGGGGGAGGTGAAGATGTCCTCATACTCCTCCATGACGTTGTCCATCTGTAGTTGTCGTGCAGAGGGGCCTTGTTTGGAGGTCGTGGCCACCGTCTTCTTCTTTCCTTGAGGGCGTATCATCAGGAAAACAAATTTCCTGGTTTTGGATATGATCTTACTGCATTTTTTTGCAGTAACCAAAGAGATGGCGGTAAGCGGTGCTACCTGCGGTATCCTATACAACTTATTTCCCAAAGTAACAATAACAGCACGGGGCCTTGATTCATACACAGCATGTCGCTTCCACAAGTATGGTTGTCCTAATAATACATCACAAACTTCAAGGGGAGCAATGTCACACAATACCTCATCCATGAAGGGCTTGATGTTGTATGGAAGGCAACACTACTGGCTCACGCGAAGATCCTGTCGTTGGGGAAGCCACCCGATGGCGTACGGTTGTGGATGTGCTATGGTTGGTAAGCCTAGCCGTTTCACGAACTCTGCTGAAATGAGGTTCTTTTGGCTCCTGTTGTCAACAATGAATTGTAGCGGGGAGCCCTTCACCCACATCTGGGAGTGGAAGAGACGCTCCTCCTCCTTTGGATCTTCGGGTTCCTCCTTCTGGATCTTCATGGTGGCAACGGTGGCGTTGGGCTCCGCATCGATAATCTGCTTCCCTTTGTCATTCCCCTTGTCAGGTTCTAACTCAGAGTCAGAACATGCATCTAATTCCAAAACCTTTAGCTCAGCCACCAGTGATTGCTTGGCCCAACACTCGTATTGTGAGTGGAGCTCTTATGGAACTCACACCACTTTCCCGTGTCCTTTTTCGGCTTGTCAGTGTTGTTCTTTGCTTGCAGCATTGGTGGGTTGTCTTGGGCCACCCTGCCTTGGCTTTGTCCTTTGTTCTATGGTTTGGGGGCACCTTTCCCTTGCTTCGGATTTGCAGATCCAAAGTCTCGCTTCTTTTGTTTAAACTTTTGTTCGAACTTGACAACATATCGGTATGCCGTGCCGAGTGAGGAGATGTTTAGGAATTCTATTTCTTCTTGGATGTACTTGTGCAGGAAGCCACGGTATTTGAGTACCAAATGTTGCTCTGAATCATTGATACCCAACTTTGTGTGAAGGGTATGAAAATATTGGTAAACTCCGGCATGTATTGGTCCCTTCCCTACCACAGCGTGGTCCACTTTATGTATTGATCCTCGTAGCTTCCGACAGGGTAGTACTGCTCCTTGATGGCATCCTGGAATGAATTCCAAGTGGCTGCGGCTGAAAATAGTGAGCCTCTATTTTCATCCTTCTGCTCGCAGTAGGTTTCCCACTAGTCCATGACATGGGGGGCTGCTTTGAGAAGAGAAAAAATAATCTTTTCTCGATTAGAAAAATCATGAACAAAAAAATAACCCTCTAGCAGATTTAACCATTTATCAACGACGTCTACATCTATCTGACCCTCGAATATGGGGATTTAAAACTTAACATGTACCTTAAACAATTTGGCATTTCCAGAGTAGCTCTTGCACGCCGATGCGTCGCCCTTGGGTAGCCACTGAAGGATCTGGGCAAAGATGTCAATCATCGCGTTCCTTTGTCACTTGAGGGCTTCTTCGAGCAAGATTTTGATAGGATCTCCAGCCCCCTTATCTTTCTTTTCATCCGCCATGGGAGGCCGTCGGGATTTGCGAGGCTGGTCTTGCAAAGGTTTGACTAGTTCAAGCCCTAACTCCTTATATCCCAACCTTGTTGGGGACATGCAAAGAAAAATAAAGAAAAAGTAGACCGCTCTGATACCACTGATCCGGATTTAAACAAGAAGGCAAAAAATTACAGAGATAACCATAAACATAGAGATGCAGTGGAAACAATACTTCATTTCATTAATGTAAAATACTGAAATATGCTTACAAACAGAAATGGAAATAAACCAGCTAGGGTGATGGTAGCTTATCTCTAAGAAG
>APFE031064728.1:41210-80312 GCA_000404065.3 Pinus taeda
AGCTAGGGTGATGGTAGCTTATCTCTAAGAAGAGATGTGGCGGCTACATGCCTATGAACTGTGTTACAATGAGGCTCGAAGGCCTATTTATTGTTGAGAAACAATGGAAAACCCTAAAAATCCAAAAACCTAGCCCTAGAAGATGAAACACCAAATTGTGGGCCCCATTTGGGTAAATTGGTACATCAACTTGTCGGGGTCGTAACTTTGGCATACGATCTCTATTTGATGCGCACAATATCTCGTTAGAAAGATCTATCCAAGAACTACAACTTTAGTATTAATCACCATTGCAGTAAAACCATCAAATCAACCAATCAACTGGAACAGATAGATCATTGTAACCAGTACACAGATCTGAACCCAGAACACTGCACCATCATTTAGAATTAGCGGTAACCTAAAAAACCATGCATCAGAGTGTATACACTACTTGGAAGAGCCGAATCAGTGTGTATACGCAACTTCACCAAAGCGAACTAGCGTATATATCAGCAAATACTTACTTATAACTTTGTTGCATTTCCCGACTTCAGACATACCCAGATCATCGCATATAAAGGATAAAGCATGTGTTAGCAATCAGATCTACCCCATCCATTATCAAATCACATAATGATAAGTCATTATGATCCCGATCCATCATTAGATCTCATCCATCATCACTGAAGCAAATCACAATCAACCAATTTGAATATACAAAATACTGTCACTAGAATACAGTCACAAAGCAGAAACCAGAACTCTGTAATAGCAAACAGAAACAATTGAAACTTTAAACATCATACTTCATAAGGTATACGCTACTTCCATGTGTCAAACCAGCATGTATACGCACTTTTACCAAAGCGAAACAATGTACACATCTACAAATGCTAACTTGAAACTTCACAGACATTCGAGACTTCAGTCACACTCAGATCATAACTTTTACGGAATAAAACATGCGTCAGTATTTAGATATAGACTATCCATGATCAAACCACATAATGATAATTCATTTTAGGCTTTATGATCCCAATCCATCAACCTTCATTAGCCATATGGGTGCATCCTTAGATCAAATCAAGCAAACCATCGGAAGCTCATTAACCTGCATATATAATCCAACACTTCATAAGATATTCAAATCCCTTGCACACATTCTGGCCTAATTATCTTCTCCTCCTTATATATTTTTAGGCCTTTCTCAATACCATGGACCAAAACTACTTAGGACCAATACCTTGGACCAAATACCTCGAACTAATTACCTTAGGTGAAATACCTTGGACCAAAAACTTTGGTTTTCCAAGATATACGTGCTTTTCCTTCTGTGAAAATGTGTGTGTACGTATATGCACCTTTTGTTCAGTAAACCTATGTGTATACACAGCTTGGACAAGGTGAACCTGTGTATACCTCTCTTTCTTCATTCTTTGGAGTCTGATATGTAATTCTTTGTTGTTGACCTGCTGCACTGTGATCTTTCATCTGAGTGAGTTGCCATCAAGGATAACACCTATATCATAATGCCAACACCATAGACCCATGTTGCTCCCAGTTTTCCCAAAAAACGTCGTTTAGGTTCTCAAAACGGCTCTGGAAGTTCAGGACCTGAAAAACTGCTAAAAATAGTAAATTGTGCTATAATTAAGGAAACTGAAAAGATAAAAAAAACAATGTTGGGGGTCCAATTGGATTTGGTAGGATGCCACCAATATCCAGTTGGATCAGTAAGGACTGCCCCAATAGCATAGTCAGAGGCATATGTCTCGATCTCAAATGATTGTTGCAAGTTTGGTAATGTGAGCACTAGTGCAAAGCAGAGGCGATGTTTCAACTTTGTGAATGCCTTCTGTTGAGACTCAGACCAAAATAATTTTTCTTTTGCTCCTCCTTTGGTGACTTGATTCAAGGGCCAAGTGATATGAGAGAATCCCAACATGAACCTGCGGTAGAAATTGGAAAGACCCAGAAAGCTGCAGAGCTTTAACGGAGTGGTTGGAGCTGGCCAATCCCGAATGACTTGGATCTTGGCTGGATCCACATGCACCCCCCGTTCATCAATAATGTATCCCAGATACTGAACTTTGGTCATGCCAAAAGTGCATTTATCTAAATTGGCACATAGCTTGTCTTGTCGCAGTGTTTGGAGAACCTGTCGGATGTGGTGGAGGTGCTCTTCCCAACTCTAGGTGAAGATCGGGATGTCATCCAAGTATACCACTACAAATGAGTTGGTGAATTGCCACAAGATTTTATCCATCAACCTCATGACGGTTGCAGGAGAATTAGTCAACCCAAAAGGCATAACCAACCATTCAAAAAGGTCCTCCTTAGCTTTGAAGGTAATCTTCCACACATCGGAGGGTTCGATTGGTACCTGGTGATATCCTAATTTCAACTCGATCTTGCTAAAATATTTTCCCCCCTTCAGTTGGTTGAGAAGGCCATTGATCCATGGGATCAAGTACCTATTTCGGACAGTTATCTTGTTCAGTTCCCGATAGTCAATACAGAGTCTCCAAGTCCCATCCTTCTTCTGTACCAAGACGGTTGGGCTTCCACAGGGTGATCAACTCGGATGGATGTGACCTTTCTACAACAGCTCCTGAATCTGCCTCTTGATTTCGTTTTTCTTCAGAATGGAGCACCAATAGATTGTTCCATTGGGAAACGACGCACCTGGGGTCAGATCGATGCAATGCTTGACTTGACAGTGCAGAGGCACCCCTACGGGGGAGGTGAATATTTTCTTGTACTCCTCCACAACCTTGTCCATTTGTTGTTGTCATGCGGAGGGGCCTTGTCTAGAGGTCATGGCCACCATCTTCTTCTTTCCCTAAGGGTGTATCATTAGGAAAACAAATTTCCCGGTTTTGGAAATGAGCTTAATGCATTATTTTGCAGTAACCAAAGAGATGGCAGTAGGTAATGCTACCTCTGGTATATTGTACAAATTATTTCCAAAAGTAACAATAACAACATGAGGCCTTGACTCATACACAACATGTCGCTTCCATAAGTATGGTTGGCCTAATAATACATCACAAACATCAAGGGGAGCAACGTCACATAATACCTCATCAGTGAAGGGCTTGATGTTGTATGGAAGGCGACACTGTTGGCTCACGCGAAGATCCCGTCGTTGGTGAAGCCAGCCGATGGTGTACGATTGTGGATGTGTTGTGGTTAGTAAGCCTATCTGCTTCACGATCTCTGCTGAAATGAGGTTATTTTGGCTCCTGTTGTTGACAATGAACTGTAGCAGGGAACCCTTTACCCAAATTTGGGAGTGGAAAAGGCACTCTTCCTCCTCTGGATCTTCGGGTTCCTCCTGGATTTTTGTGGTGGCAACAATGGCGTTGGGCTCCACATCGATAATCTACTTCCCTTTGTCATTCTCCTTGTTTGGTTCTGACTCAGATTCGGAACATGCATTTGATTCTAAAGCCTTTAGCTCGGCCACTAGTGACTTCTTGGCCCGACATTCACTTGCGTTGTGAGTGGAGCTCTTATGGAACTCACACCACTTTCTCGTGTCCTTCTTCAGCTTTGCGACATTGTTCTTTGCTTGCGGCTTTGGTGGGTTGTCCTGGGCTGCCCCACCTTGGCTTTGTCCTTTGTTCTTTGGTTTGGGGGCACCTTTCCCTTGCTTCGGATTCGCAGATCCAAAGTCTCGCTTCTTCTGTTTAAACTTTTGCTCGATCTTGATAGCATATCGGTATGTTGTGCTGAGCGAGGAGATGTCTAGGAATTCCATCTTGTCCTAGATGTACCCCCCCCCAGTATTATTTCCAACAATTGGTATCAGAGCAGGTCCTTCAGAAGAAGCTTGATATCTTGAAGAAAGATCCATCATCATGCGTAATCAAGAAAGAGAGGGATCCATCAGACCAGCAATCTTCGATGGGAGCAATTTTGTTTACTGGAAGATAAGAACCACAACCTATCTACAATCGCTTGGAATGGATATTTGGGAAATCGTGGAAGGAGGATATACATTTCCATCAAAAATTCCTACAGATACAGCAAGTAGAGTGCAATATGAAATCAATGCCAAAGCTGTTATTATCTTATTGGGAAGTTTGTCAAAATCAGAGTTTGTCAAGGTCATGTAGCTCAAATCAGCCAAAGACATATAGGACAAAATCATTCTAAGCTACGAAGGAGACGCTCAGGTAAAATGTGCTAAACTTCAAACTCTCAAAATTTAGTATGAAACTCTTAAGATGCATAGTGATGAAAGCATAGCTAATTACTTCCTATGTATAGATGAGATTGTCAATTGTATGAAGAATCTGGGTGAAGAAATTAAGGAAGTTGTCTTAGTTGAGAAATTTTTGAGATCCTTGTCTGCTAAATTTGAACCCAAAGTGTTTGCCATAGAAGAAAAGCAGGATCTGTAGAATATCACCATGACGCAGCTTCATGGAATCTTAACTGCCTTTGAAATGAGAAAAGGAGGACCATCAGATATGAGAGAAGCCGCATTTAAAGTATCAACAAAGGGAAAAGAAAAACTCAATGAATCAGGATACATTTCAGAAGAAGAATATGAGGTAAATTTTGTCAAGAAGCTTCAATGGGGATCAGGAAGGTTCAAAGGTAAGCTACCTTTCAAATGTTTTTCTTGTGGTAGAGTTGGTCATTACGCTGCTAGATGCCCTCATAACAAAGGAAATGTCTGAAGAAGGTAATAGAAGTTATTATACTCATTATAATAATGATGAATCATCCAATAGTGATGAAGATAATCAAGAAATTAAACTTCTCATGGCATATGAAAATAATGACGTAGAAAAAGAAGAAGTTACCAGATCAAAAGTTCAGTTGGAGACAGTAACCAGAGTAAGGGAGCAGCTGCAGGATGTAGTAAAAGATCAGAGCATAACAATCCAGAGACTTGAATCTAAGATCCTCTCTCTAAAAGAAGATCTTGAAGAATCAAAGAAACAAAATGAAGAAGCTCTTGAAGAACAAGAACATGAAGTGCTTGAATTAAGGCAACAAGTGGAAAAAGGAAGAAGAGCTGAAGAAAACACAAAGAAGCAAAATCTAGAAAAGGAAGAACAACATCAGGTTGAGGTAAATATCTTAAAAGGTAAATTAGAAGAAAAGGATAAACTGTTACGTTTTCAAGATAGTACTAAGATTTTGGTTGATATTCTTAGTAGTCAAAGATCCCCTGCTATCAAAACTGGAATGTGTTTTTATGAAACTGTTGAAGGTGAATCTAGCTCACAGGGTGAGGCAAGGAACTCTAATGCAAAACCTGAAATGCTCAACAAGGAGACAAGAGGTCAACCCTAGCAACAACCAAGGAAAGAAATTCTTCAAAGAAAATATTTTGCTCCTAACTGTGGAAGTGATAGATGGTTATTTCCTCCGATGAATAATGCTGAATGTTACGAATGTCATAATCTTGGACATGTTGCAGCCAGATGCAAAAGTAGAATGGTTCAAGACCATCACACAGAAAGATCATCACGTTCCAAGTACTTTAAGGGATATTGTTTTGCTTGCAATATGTTTGGTCACAAAGCTATTGATTGCAATAAAAGGAATATGAAACACGTAAGATGTTATGCATGTAACAAGTTTGGACATAAAGTAAAGGAATGAAAGAGCAAAATTCAGACACCAAAGCAAAAGGAGCATACATCATCTCAATCCTAGGTATTGAAGAAGACAAAATTAGTGTCAGAAAGATGTGGCATAACTCAGTTAGCAGACATAAAAGACCTAGGGGAAGTTGAAAGTGTAAACCTTCAGTATTCCAATTTGCATATGCAGCTATTATGAAGAGAAGTCGTGTATATACGCGAGTTAAAGGTTGCAGAGTTGCGTATATGGAGCTCCGAAGAAAAAGCAGCAGAACAAACTCATGAAAAGAAGTCTGATATGGTTCGGTCATGGTATATGTTGGTTGGCACAAGTTTAGGGGGAGCATATGCTTCGAATAATGATTTGTTGGCATTCTGGTTAGAAGTCTTTGGTGATAATGCTTATGTGGCTAAATGATACATCTTGCTACTTATTGTTGGTTGGCCAAGAGAATGGTATTGCAGGCTACAAGTGTGGTCGCTGGTGACAGATGCTTATGGTGCAGATCATATATGGTGTATGATAGTTGTTGATGACTATCATGGTCTTGTTTAGATTGTTGGTCATTATTATAAAAGGCATGTGTATCATTTGATGTAAAGGTCATGAAAAGACCTATTTTGTAGCCCCATTATGCATGGGAAGGATGATGTAATAATTTATATTTTCAGTCATGTATAAACATTTGGTATACCCCCACTTGGTTGGGTGGATGAGTCAAAGTGGTGTATCCACACTTAGTTGGGAGATTGATGTATGTATGAGTCATTGGTGATAGGAATGTCATACTCACTTAGTTGAGTTGTAGTGTCATGTTATTCTTTTGAAAAATATTTTTGCAGACTCGGCATGTGCTCAGGGGGAGCATGGACGGATTGATACATCTTAGCATGTACAAAGGGGGAGCTCAATCAGAGATTTCATCATGTACTCAGGGGGAGTATGGACAACATAATGTATATCAAGGGAGAGAATATCTTGGTCCGCCCTTTGCCCTTGATGTCAAAGGGGGAGAGTGACTTGGTGTGGTTGTTGCCATCAAGTCCAAAGAGGGAGATTGTTGGCATTATGATACAGGTATGACACAAGTGTTGTCTTTGATGGCAACTCTCTCAGATGAAAGATCACAATATAGTAGGTAAACAACAAGAATGAGGAAAGAAAGGTATGCACAGGTTCACCATTGACCAAGCCGTGTATACATGTAGGTTCACTGTATACAAATTCGCGTATACGAAAAGGTATATGTAGGTTCACTATATACCAAGTCGCGTATACACACAGGTTCACTATATACAAAGGCACGTATAACGTACACACGCACTTTCACAGAAGGAAAGGTGCGTACATGTTGGAAAACTAAGTTTTGGTCCGTGATATTTGGACCATGGTGTTTTGGTATTGGTCCATGGTATTTGGTCCGAGGTATTGACACCAGGTATAGGGTCCAAGGTATCGGTCCTATGTGGTTTTGGACCATGGTATTGAGAGAGGCCTAAACCTATATAAGGAGAAGAATATCATTAGGCCAAAGGGAAAGTGTGCAAGTGATGAATATCTGATGAAGTGTGAGATCTAGTATGCAGGTTCTGGGTATGTGATGCTTTGCTAAAGATGCACCTATGTGGCGAATGATGGTTGATGGACCGGGATCATGAAGACTAAATTGCATTATCATTATATGGTATGATCATGATTAGTTCAAATCTGAATACTGATGCATATCTTATCCTTTATATCTGATGATCTGTGTATATCTTAAGTAGTAAATTGCAGCGAAGGTATAAATAATTTTTCTCAGATCTGTACACTAGTTCTCTTTGGTGAAAGGGTGTATACACGCTGGTTTGACACAACCAAGTAGCGTATACATTATGAGATTTGATATTTGAGGTTGTTGTTGGTTCAAGTGGTTATTTCAGAGTTCTGGGTTCTGCTCTGTGTTCGGGTGACTGTGTTTTGATAATAGGGTTTCAGTGATTTAGTTGTTGGGTGATTCAGAGATTGATGATACGGATATAGTTGATGGTTGTATTGCAATGGTGATTGATTTTGTGCTTTTATGTTATTGATGGATCCAGTCTGAAAATTTATGAAACGTGGTCCCTGGAGGAAAGAGAGAAGGTCGTATCCTTTTGTAGGCCGGCGCCTATGTACTAGTAAATATATCGGCTAGTACAAGAGCCAGGGGGTTTTAGCTCCCTTCCAGTGGTAGCTGGAGAACGAGAGAAGGTTGTAGCCTTCTGCAGGTGGGTGCCTGCATACTGGTATGAGTTTGCGCCAGTACAAGATTGTAAACATGTTTTTCTTATATTAAAGGAAGACGGCAGCAGGTGGTTTTTGTCCCGCATTGGGTTTCCACCTTACATCATGGTGTTCATGTGTGTTTCTTATGTGTGATGATCTGTTCTGTTTTACTGCACTTGTTTACTGTTTATATGGTGAATGAAGTTCTGATGCACTAATTAAAGAACAACATATGATGGATTAACTGAATCATAAGTTTACTAGATATATGCTAGTTGCATTAAACACGGTTGTGTGTACACACGGGTTCCCTTAATTGAAGTAGCGTATATGAATCAGAGTATGAAATGAAAAAGTTATATTGATCTACTAATACTGATTCACCCCTCCCCCCCCCCCCCTCTCAGTATTATTTCCAACAATTTATAGATGAATTATCAAGAAATACATGGATATATTTCCTCAAGAATAAATCTGAAGTCTTTGACAGGTTTAAAGAATTTAAGGCTCCGGTGAAAAACTAGACAGAGAAGAAGATGAAGGTGCCGAGGACATATAACAGTGGAGAATTTTGCAAGAAGGAGTTTGAAGAGTTCTGTAGGAAGTGTGGTATAGCACGGTAGAAGAATACTCCATATAAACTTGAGAAAAATGGAGTTGCAAAAAGAATGAACAAGACGCTGATGGAAAGGGCAAGAAGCATGCTCAGTGGTGTTGGGTTAGGACATGAATTTTGGGCAGAGGCAGTGGAGATAGCATGTTACCTGGTCAACATATCACCTTCATCAGCGTTGGAAGATAAGACTCCACAAGAGGTATGGACTGGTAAGAAACCCTCTCTTTCATATCTGAGGGTATTTGGGTGTGATGCATATGTACATGTTCCAAAGGAGAAAAGAAACAAGTTGGATAGTAAATCTGAAAAGTGCATCTTTACTGGGTATAAGGATGGTTTAAAGGGTTATAAGCTTTGGAACCCAGTAACAAGGAAGGTTGTGTACAACTGAGTTGTGGTGTCCAGAGAGGTGAAAGATGTTATTAAACATGAATTCCAGCTAAAGGAACCTGAGAAGATAGAGTTTGAGCTTAAGGAGGAAAATTGAGACTCTACAACAGAAGAGTTATCAGAAGATGAAGAGCCACAAACTCCGGGTGTGAGAAGATCAGTTCGAGAAAGAAGACAGCTAAAAAGGCATAGTCCACCTGCCTTCTGTTCAAATTTTTCTTTATCTATTACTGATGATGATCCTAGAACTGTGAAGGAAGAAGTAGATTCAGAGGATGGAAAAATCTAGAAAGAGGCCATGGTTGATGAAATGACATCTTTGCAAAAAAATGAGGCTTGGGATCTGGTGGAGTTGCTAGCTAGATGGAAACCCATTGGCAACAAATGGGTGTTCAAGAAGAAGAGAAATGCAAAATGAAAGGTGGAGAAATACAAAGCTCGGTTTGTAGAAAAAGGTTATTCCCAGGTGTCGGGAATTGATTTTGGTGATGTTTTTTCTCCTATTGCCAAGGTAGATTTTACTAGATTACTTTTATCTTTTGCTAATGCTTTTGATTTTGAGGTAGAACAGATGGATGTGAAGACAACATTTCCTCACGGGGATCTGGAAGAGGAGATCTACATGAAGCAACCTGAAGGATTTGCGGTGAAGGGTAAGAAAGAACTGGTATGCAAGTTAAAGAAGTCTTTGTATGGGTTAAAACAATCACCAAGGATGTGGTATCAGAAATTTGATACATTTATATGTGGACTTGGCTTCACCAGAATAAAAACAGATAACTGTGTGTATTTTAAATTAATTGGTGACCATGTTATTTATCTGGTCTTGTATGTGGATGATATGTGGCTGGTGTGAAATGACAAAGAAATTATCCAGGATTTGAAGACCCAATTGTCCTCCAAATTTGACATGAAAGATCTTGGTGTTGCAAACTATATTTTGGGCATGGAAATTAAAAGAAATTGGGCAAAGAGGAAGCTCTGGTTAAACCAGAGGAATTATGTCGAGACAATACTACAGAGGTTTAATATGTAGGATAGTAAACTGGTGAAGGTTCCTATTCTTGTAGGTGTGAAGTTATTTGTTGAACAGTGTCCCAAGACACAAGAAGAGGAAGAGGACATGTCCCATGTTCCATATGCAAGTGCAATCAGTAGCCTAATGTATGCAATGGTCTATACTAGACCAGACATTGCACATGCAATGGGATTATCGAGCAAGTTTATGTCAAAACCAGGGAAGGAGCGCTGGACAACAATGAAGCGGGTTTTCAGGTATTTGCGTGGCACTAGTGATTATGGTTTGTGCTACCAAGGAAGACCAGGATTGGACAAAGTGTTGGATATTCGTGGCTTTGTTGATGCAGACTGGGCTAGAGATCTGGATCAAAGAAGATCTACAAGTGGGTATGTGTTTAACCTATTTGGAGGTGCAGCCAGTTGGATGAGTAAGAAACAATTTGTAGTGGCAGTATCAACTACAGAGGCAGAATACATGGCAGCCACTCATGCAAGCAAGGAAGCAGTCTGGTTGCAGAGATTGTCTTCAAGTATGGGGTTAGTACAGGGAACCATAAGGATAGATTGTGACAACCAAAGTGCAATTTTCTTGGTAAAGAACCCTGCTTATCATTCAAAGACAAAGCACATTGAAGTTCAGTATCACTTTGTGAGGGATATGATAGAAGACAAAAAGGTGTTGCTGGTAAAGGTGGACACTTTTGAATAATATTGTAGATGCATTGACAAAGACTGTGATCTCTGAGAAGTTCTCTTGGTGTAGAGACACAATGGGCATTGTTGGGTGTGGAGCCTGATTATCTTCTATATTCAAAGGTATCGCCGCATTGGACCCCAGTTCGAAATGGGGTGGGAATGCCGCCTGTAAAATATTCGCTGTAGGGGGGTCCAGGGGGGCGACCGTGACCTTTTGGGAGCCCCCCCTGGTAGGGGGCTTCGGGGACAGCACCCCCGAAACTAAAAATAGATGTAAAATTGCCTTGTAAAAGTATAGTAATTTCTAGTCAATCTGGGACGTTCATTAGGTGGAGATCTGACGGTAGAAGTTATGTTTAATTTAGTGTTTTTCGCCCTAGAAGGAAACCCCTCACTATATATGAGGGAATTGTATTGCATCTATGCAGATCTGTATTCTGAGTGAGGAAGAGAGAGGAGATTGAGAGCGAAGAGGGAGTTACAACGGATCTGTTGTAGGTTGTATCTCTTCAGTTTGCTGGATAATATAATAAAAGGACTGGTTGTTTCTCCATGGATGTAGCCCAAATTGGGTGAACCATGTATATCTGTGTCTCTCTTGTTTTATGTGTTTATATTTTTGCAATATTTTATGTGTTCCATTGCTTTGTACTATATAATTTTCTAACAGACGTTGCAGGGTTGGATAAATGACTAAGCTCTCCTGTGGATCCCTATGGAAATAAAACAACAAGTGGGAGAATTTTAGGTTGTGTTATATTCTTTCCATGACTATCTCCCCTAATTAACTGGGTGGTTAGAGGGGGGGCGGAATCCCCCCTTCGTTGCGCCAATTGCACAGCGGGGGGGGGGGGTCACAAGGGGCCTATGGGGTCTGAGGCAGCACCCCGGGGAAATTTTTTTGGACCTTATATTAGGTGGGGCGAACCTACCTATGGTTTTGTGCATGGTTTTTGCACATGGTTTTGGGTGCGATCGTTTTTCGATCCATGGTATTTGATGCTTTGATATGTATAAATATGTATTGTAAAATTGAAAAGAACATAGTGAAAAATCAATTTGGTAGTCCCGATTTTTGGATCCAAGGGAAAATCTTTGTGTATATTTGTTTTATGTGTTATGTTCTTGCCTTTGTTTATTTTTTGTTTTTTAGAATTCGTATGCAGGTAGTTTCTGTACAGGGTTAACACCTACAACCAAGCCATCTATCGTGGGACGATATTCTACATCTTGGTAACCTATACCCTATTGTAGCATGTGCATAAGCTCCACGTACCTGTCATCCTGTTGTCCTACTTGTAAGATCTGATCCTGTAAATTTGTCCCATATGAGCTCACTGTTGCAACATGGTTCAATTGCACTTTCCTACTCAGAGTATTTGCAACCATGCTCTCCTTACCCTTGATGTATATGGTCTTGAAGTCAAACTCATTGATTGTGGCCAACCATCTAGCTTGCCTAACATTCAAATTTGGTTGGTAAAACAGATATCTCAACCTGATGTGATCACTCATCAACACAAACCTCCTACCAAGAAGATAATGTCTCCATATCTTCAAGGCATGAATAATACCTGCCAACTCAAGGTCATGAGTCAGATAATTATGCTCATGCTCATTCAGTTTCATGGACTCATAACATATCACATGTCCCTCCTGCATAAGGACTCCACCAAGCCCTCTCTTGTAAGCATATGTACACACTATCAACTCTTTATCAAGATCTATAATATTCAACATTGGAGCATTCGTCAACAACTACTTTAACTATTCAAAAATAGCTACACACTACTTTTTCCATTCAAAATTCGTATCTTTCCTCTGCAATGATGTACTAGGGTAGGAAATGTGTGAGAAGTTCTTGATGAGCCTCCTATAGTAACCTACTAATCCCGTGAATGATTTGAATAGATTCATCCATATTGCTAGGAGCTTCCCACTCCATGATAGATCTTACCTTTTTTGGATCTACTATTATGCCTTCCTTGGAGACAACATGTCCCAAATAGTGCACCTCTGTATGAAAGAAACTACACTTGCTAAGCTTGGCATGCAACTGATTCTCTCTTAACAACCTCAACATTGTTACTAAATTCTCAACATGCTCTTCCTCATTCTTAGAATATATTAGGATGTCATCAATGAATACAATAACAAACTTGTCCAGATAAGTATGCAATACACTATTCATCAAGCACGTAAAAGTAGTTGGAGCATTAGTCAAACCGAATGGAACTACAACCAAATCATAATGCCCATACTTGGTCATGAAGGTAGCCTTGTAGATATCCTCTTCTTTGATGAATACCTAATGGTATCCTGATCTCAAGCCAATCTTTGAAAACATTGCTTCTCCCTTCAACTGATCGAACAAGTTATTAATCCTCGACAACGGATATTTGTTCTTAATCGTCACCTTGTTCAATTACATGTAATCAATGCACAACCTGAGGGTAACATACTTCTTCTTCACGAACAATGTTGGTTCACCCCAAGGCGATACACTTGGGCTAATGTATCCCTTATCAAGCATTTCCTTCAACTACAACTTAAACTCCACCAACTCTTGTGTGCTCATCTTGTAAGGTGCTTTTGATGTTGGTGCTGCCCCTGGTACCAACTCAAGAGAAAAATCCACTTCCATGTGGGGAGGAAACTTTGAAATATCTGCTAGAAACACATCCTGAAACTGTTGTACTAAAGGGTACCCCTTGAATATTTCTACATCCTTGACATCCTTACCCTTGTTACTGGAAATATAAACTACAAACATTACACACCATTTCCTGAAACTGCACTAACCCTGCATAGATGTGACCATCCCCGTTGATGTAGGCTTCTTCTTTCCCGATATGATTCTCTTTTCCCCATTATCATCCACAAACTCAATAGCCTTGTCATAACAATCTACTTTGGTCCTATGAATATACAACCAATCCATACCCAAAAGCATACTATATGATCCCAATGGAAATATATTCAAATGTGTTGTTGTAGGCATACCATTCAACTCAAATGCACAAGCTCTTACCCAATGATGCACTCTCTTCTTAGTACATGTTTCCAACTGCACCAACCTATACTCTGCATGCACTTATTTTCTCAAGCCACACTTATCCACCAGGTTAGGATTAACAAAACTATAATTAGATTTAGGATCAATCAAAATAGAAATAAATCGACCACGAAGTTTACCTTCCATTTAACTAATGGATGTCTAGTGATCTTCTTGCTTGTTTTCCACAACTGCATAGATCCGAGGATTACTATGACCAACATCACCAACTTTATGCACCTGTTTAACATTGAATATTGAAGCCTACCTCCTTGGTATAATGGAAAGTCCTTCTTACGAGGATCTTTGCCACATATCCAACACTACAACGGTCCTCTACCATCACCTCTAGTCTGCTGCTCTCTAGGCTGTGACCGATGGCCCTTCTCAATTGTATTGAACTTCTTGTAAGGATCCACATTTTCTTTCTAACCTGCATCCTAAGGTCTTCCATGCTTCGGTGGCCACTTCCCTTTAACTTTATCATTTCCCTTCAAGTCACATTTAGGCTCAACTTTGCGCTTTGACTTCTCATAACAATGCTTCAATTTCTGGAAGGATTCCTTTAGAGATCTAGGCTCATCAAACTCAATCGAATCTCTATATGATGTTGGAAACCCACTAATGAACCTATGAATCTTAGCCTTCTCATCCTTGAGATAAGACACATATCTCAACATCTCCAAGAATATGCTAGTATACTCATCATATGTCACATAACTCATCTACAACTCATAAAACTCCTTATCTTTGTCATCATAGTACCTCTCTGACAAGTATTTCTTCTCAAGGAGTCTCTCAAACTCCTCCCAAATCAAATCATCTTCCCGAATTCCCTTGACATTCTTCACATATTCCCACCAAATATCTGATTTCCCTTTAAGACTGAAGGTGGCTATATTGGCTTTCATGTTCTCTGAGTAGCTATGAAATCTGAATAATTTTTTCATCCCAAGCAACCATGCCTCTGTTTCTTTTACCTTCTTCATCTCTAAATCAAATGTAGGAGTCTTGACTTTCTTGAACTATTTAGGTAATTATTCATCCCTCCTATAAGGATGATGATGGTGATCACTGTGATGATGTCTCCTGGATGAGGAACTAGAATGATGCCCATTTATACCAGTCCTCTTGTGAGGTGTAGCAAATGATCTGCCACCTCTAGCTGTGTCCCCTCTATCCAACCTATATATGGACTGAGACTTGCTACCATAGGCTCCATTAGTTTTCTCTTCCTACTCTTGACTAATCCTCAACTGTCCCTATCTTTGTAACTCTAACAAGCTCTAAAGGATTGTTGCATTAACCTCTACCTGCTTCTCCTGAGCCCTTGCAAGCCTTTCTTGAGCCTCAACCAACCTATCATTGTCAACTTTGAAACTTCTGATGTCTGCCCTCAAGATCCTTAATGTATCTGTTATACCAAGAGAATAATATTCTCCTTGATGCCCAACTGATTTGTAGGGAGAGTCACAGAAACTGTAGTCTACCATTTTTCTCTTCATATTTGATTCTCTTCTTCCTGTAAGTGTACTGTTTCAGATATACCAAATAGACACCAAAATCAAATCCATATCTTAGTGATGTTTAAGGGAGGCTTATCTCATGTGAAAGATCAGTCCACATTAGAATTTGCATTTATAATCGTAAGCATATCCATATAATCATATCAAAACCTAATTATAACAACATAACGACGTCATGCATGACATTAAAGAAATTCCTGCGATTATCGAACTTATTAACCTCTTGATTGTAGTTTCCATTGACATTCATTCTTGAAGAAAATTGAGTATGATTTACCTGAGGTTGGTTGTAGCTTCTGTTCATCCTTGAAGTAGATTGAACCCAAATTACCTGGTGATTTGCTTTATGCCTTTGCAGAAGATTGGCAAACTGTTCACTTCTCCTTGCTGCATCAAGATAGCTTTTGGAGGTTGATGGCTTCCGTGCTTGAGATGCTTCTTCAGTATATCCAAGACTTTTATTTATCAGAGGAGAATGCTGCACTTTGATAATTTCATCTAAAGTTTCTAATCCTTTAGCAAATCTGAGATTGAGAGCTTTTGTTTTCTCAATATATTTTCTTAGACCCACAATTTCACATTCTAATTTTTCATTGTGTTTTTCCCTTTCAGCAAGTTGGAATGTCAGAGTATCTATAATCATATTATTTTTTTCTAAACAAATTTTAAGTTTAGAAATTTCTTCATAAATACCATATTCATCTAAAGCATCCACGAAATCATCATCTTCAAAAGCCATCAGAAGTCTATAGTCATTACCATGTTCATCTTCATCACTATTTGATAAACCATCACTATCTTCATGCGTATAATAGCTCTTCTTACTTACATTTTGTTTTCTATTTAATTTTGCAAATTCCTTACCTTTATCAAGCTTATCTTTATGAGGAGATTTGGCTACATAATGATTGACTCTTCCACAAGCAAAGCATTTGAAAGGTAGCTTACCTCTGAATCTTCTAGAACCCTGTTGAAGGTTCTTGACAAAGTTTGCTTCTTCCTCTCCTTCTGAAATATGTCCTGATTCATTGAATTCTTCTCTTCCTAAAGCTTTGAATGCGGCTTCTCTCATATCTGATGGACCCCCTTTTCTCATTTCTAAAGCAGTTAGGATTCCGTGTAGATGTGTCATGGTAATACTCTGAAGATTATGCTTTTCCTCTATGGCAGAAACTTTTGATTCAAACTTAAAAGACAAGGATCTTAAAACATTTTCAACTATAGTAACTTCTTTTATCTCTTCACCCAAGTTTTTCATGCGATTAACAATCTCATCTATATGTAAGAATTAATTAGCTATACTTTCATCATTGTGCATTTTGAGAGTTTCATATTGAATTATGAGAGATTGTAGTTTTGCCTATTTTACCTGATCATCTCCTTCATAGCTTAGAATGATCTTGTCCCATATTTCTTTGGTGGTTTTGAGATGCATAACCTTGACGAATTCTGATTGTGACAGACTCCCCAATAATGTATTGATAGCCTTGGCATTTGTTTCATACTACTTTTTACCTGCCATATCTATAGGAATTGCTGATGTAAATGTGTATCCTCCTTCCATGATTTCCCAAACAACTATTCCAAGAGATTGAAGATAGGTTGTGGTTCTTACCTTCCAATAGACGAAGTTGCTCCCATCAAAGATTAGTGGTCTAATGGATCCCTCTCTTTCGTAGTGACTCATGATGATAGGTCTTCCTTCAAGCGATCAAGCTTCTTCTGAAAGACCTGCTCTGATACCAATTGTTGGAAATAATACTAAGAGGGGGTGGGGTGAATCAGTGTTAGCAAGTCAATAATATTTCATTTCCATATTTTGATTCATATACGCTACTTCAGTTAATTAAACTTGTGTGTATACGCAACTGTATATAAGGAAACTAGCGTATATCCTGTAAAATTATAATTTAGTTAATTCTTCATAAGTTGATCATTAATGTGTGCATCAAAGCCATATAAACAATAACCAGGAGCAGTAAAAACAAAACAGACAGTCACACACATGAACACAAGATATAAGGTGGAAACCGAATGTGGGTGAAAATCACTTGCTGCAATCGTCTCTATCTTTCTTTTAATAAGAAACTTCTTTTTACAATATTTTGTACTGGTACAGTCTTATACCAGTACACAAGCTTCTACTTGTAGAAGGTTACAACCTTATCTCATTCTACAGCTTCTCCTGGAAGGGAGCTACAACCCCCTAGATCTTGTACTAGCTGATGTACTAGTACGTAGGTGCTGACCTACAGAAGGCTACAACCTTCTCTTTTCTTTCAAGGACCACGTTTCATAAATTTTCAGACTAGATCCATCCATAATATCAATCAAAAACAAAATATATCTACATCAATCAAACTCCTTTGCACCAACCAAAAACTGAATCAAACAATCACTTCTCTGAATGCTGTAACCAGAATACAGTAACAGTAACCAAAACCCAAGCCAGAACCCAGAAGACTGCAACAACAATCAGAAGTAGCTAAAGCATATTTTATGAGGTGTACGCGACTTCAATGTAGTGAACCTGCATGCATACGCACTTGTATCAAGGCAAACTTGCGTATACGCACTTTTGAAATGCCGAACCTGCGTGTATACATGCCTTTGCTATAAGGAACCTAGATATGTAAATGATGGTTTAACCTTTAAAATTATTCAGACATCAGATATACCCAGATCATCATATTTACAGGTCATGATATGCGCCAATTATTAAGATAAAATATAGAAACCACACAAAGATAATTCTCTTCAAGCCTTAAGATCTTGACCCATCAATAGAACTTATTCTTCATCAAGCGCTCAGGTTCATCCTTGATTCAGATCCAGCTGTGCACCATGACCTAATAACCTATAATCTATATCTTGCTCTTCATTAGATATGCAATTTGTAAGTGCCTTTGCCTAATGTTCTTCTCCTCTTTTTATAGTCCTAAGCCTTACTAAATACTATGGACCAAAACCACTTAGTACCAATACCATGGGCGAAGTACGTAGGGTCAACTCTTCGGATCAAATACCATGGATCAATACCGAAATACCATGGATCAAATACCATGGACCAAAATTTAGTTTTCCAACATGTACGCGCCTTTCCTTCCGTGAAAGTGCATGTATACGCATACGCTCCTTTTGTTTAATGAACCTGCGTGTATACGCGGGTTGGTCAAGATGAACCTGCGTATACCTTTCTTTCTTCATTCTATGTGGCCTGAACTATGATTTGTTATCTAAGAGAGTTGCCATCAAGTACAACACATGTGTTACCTGTATCATAATGCCAACAGTCAACAATGTATGGACCTCAAATGTTAAAGCGAAGCTAAATTTTCTGGAAACAATGAGAAAACTCAAAAAATTGATAGACAACAACCTCTAGGTTGTTTGAGGGGATTTCAACCACATCCAATCCCTCAGAAAAATAAAGGAGCTATACGTAAGCTAGATCAAGCTTCAACATCATTTGATGAGTATATAAAGGACCTTCATCTTGTAGATATAAATACAAATAATAGGACCTCCACCTAGAATAATCGTCGTGGAGGTGAAAACCAAATAACTTATTATTTAGATATTTTTCTGGTTTCTGAGAAAATTATACAAAGGGATATTTGCCTAGAAACATCAATATTTCCATGCATGAGATCTGACCACTGGACCATAAGACTCAATATGGACCTAAAGGTAGCCCCTCTCAACATGCCATTTCTGTTTGAAGGTTTCTAGTTGAAGGACATAGATTTGGTAGAACTGATGCAACAATGGTGGTTTGGATTTGATATTCAAGGTGAGAACTACATGCATACCTTTCACCTTAAATTAAAAGCCTTAAAATATAGGGTTAAAGGATGGAACAAGAAGATTTTTGGGAACATATTTTGGGAAAAAATAGCCTTGGAGAGGAAAATGATAGACATACAACACCATATTATCCTAGAGGGTAGATTAGAAGAGTTGTTGAATCAAGAGGCAATCACTCTATACAATCTAGAGAAACACATAAAAATAGGAAGAGATGCTTAAATGTCATCAACATAATCATATCTTCTCTCTCAAGGGTCAAGATGGAGAAAGGAAACTACAAAACAAATAGATAGAATAGGAACTCATAACCTATTTTAAGTATTTATATACGCAAAAAAATAATAGGAGAAACCATTTTATACAAACAATGGTACAACACATTCCCAACATTATAATGGAGGAATGAAATATAGCATTGATGAAACCAGTTTCCTTTTCAGAGGTAGGATTTGTAATAATGAATATGCCAAATAAAAAGGCTTCAAGTCTAGGCAGGTTCACAATTGACTCCTTTCAAGCATTTTGGGGAATCTTGGGGGAAGAAATCCATGAGTTAGTGGAGGAATCAAGATAGATAGGATTAGTCTTTCTGGAAATAAATGCAACTTTTTGACATTGGCATGAAAAATAGGTCAATCTGATAACCGATATGGATTTAGACCGATTTCACTTTGTAATGTTTTGTACAAAATAATTTCTTTGGTAATAGTCAATAGACTGAAGCCAATCCTCCCTCTCCTAATTTCTCCAAATCAAACTAGTTGTGTGCAAGGGATACATATAGTATATGGTATTATTGTTATGAAGGAAATTATACACTCCTTATGGCGATCCAAACATCCTAATATGATCATTAAAGTAGACCTTTCAAAGGCATATGATAGGCTCAGTTGGAAATATTTATGTTATGTCCTACATGCCTTTGGTTTCTTTGAGAAGTGGATAGTCTGGATAGGGTCTCTGGTCTCATAAGATTTTATCTCCATACTCATAAATGGTGCGCCGTAATTCACATTCCAACCTTCTTGAGGGCTCAGGCAAGGCGATCCTTTATCAACCTTTCTTTTCATCCTAACACTCGAAGGTATGGGTCAGTTGTTCTCCAAACCTATTGAAAAAAGATTCATTAACAATCTTCATTTATATGGTAAAGAATTGCCCATCTCACATCAATTTTTTTAATGATTTCATATTATATCCGCTTACTACATGAAGAGAGGCAAAAAGAGTGGGAAAATTATTACAAGTTTTTAGGGACTCTTCCGATATGGTGATTAACAAAAGAAAGTCAAACATTTTCTTTGTCAAATGTCCAAATAATGTGCAAAACATATTGTTTAGAAATCTAAGTTTTAAGAGAGGCCACATGTCTTCCAAATATCTAGGAGTGCCCTTGGTGTTATACCAAAATAGATCTATGACACAAGAAGGTATCATTGAGAAGACTAGACACAAATTAAGGATTTGGGCCTTTAGAACACTTAACTTCCCTAGCGAGTTACTATTAGTCAAAGAGATATTACATGATCTTCCCAACTATCAGCTCTCAATTTTGTCCATTCCAATCATAGTCTCTTAACAATTAATATCTATATGGACAATTTTTCTTTGGAGAGGTTCATAAAAAATAAAAAATTAGGCCTTGTTGTGCTAGAATAAATTGATCACACCCAAACAGTAAGGAGGAATGGGAATTTGAGATCCTTAACTTGTCAGCCTAACATATGACATGAAGCTATGGTGGCTTTAGGTTAAGGGTGACTCCCAATTATTGAAGAAAATATGGATCTGAAAGTATATGCCAAATTCTACATAGGAAGAAAGATTAAGATTCGAGGGTTTTATCAAGGTTTCGAGTATTTGGAACTGGGCACATGATTGCAAAATTCTTGGATGAGAGCATGATTTTTGGGAGGTAAAAAGAGGGAAGACCACATACTTTTGAGAGGAACCGTGGCAGTAGTTTCCAACATTGGATGGAAATGAACAGTTATATCAAATCAAACAATTTACACAATCTCAAGGAGCTCTTGTTATCACCAAAAAATGATCACCTGGCCATTTCTAACTAGGTGGATCAAAATACACCATGTAGATTTAATTTTACCAATGTAAAATCACTTTCACTGTATAAAATAATTTAGTAAACCACTTTTATTAATTTATTTTATGATTTAAAAAAAAAAAAAACCATGAGAATAATTAGATAAATTATTATTTATTTATTTTTCTCTAGGAATTATTATTAAATTATTATTTAATAATTATTCCCTGCCAAATTTGACTAAATCCCTTAGGAAATGAAGTCTCATCGAAACCCAAAGTCTTGGGTTCAAATATTGTTCTATCCTCATCAGGGGGTGAGAAGTTGGACATGATGAAGATGTAGTCCTACCAAACTTACAAATAAATAACTAAATAAATGACTATTTATTTAAATTTCCTTATTTTCTATTATTAGAATAATTATTAAATCACAATTTAATAACTATTTTGATTTCACACCTTTCTTATTTCTCACAAAATAACTAAGAAATCATTTTATTTGTTAATTATTTCTAAATAAAGGTATTTAACCACTTTAAATATTTTTTCTCTCTCCAATAAATATAATAATGTATTCCAATTAGTTAGATCTGAATTTGGTTAATTATATTTTATTATTCTCCAATTTCGAGATTAACTCTATACTTTGCTATAAAAAGAGGGTTTATTATTCATTCTTCACCATGATCATAATCATCTTCAACATTATCATGATTTTTCTTGAGCTCCCATTTTGAGTTCTCCACTATTGTTTGGGTTTTTCACATATTGAGAGAGATAATCGATTTCTGAAGCATCAAGGATATCAAAGGAACCATCCCACAAAGGGGGACTTACAGACCAATTTATAGATCTCCTTCATCAAGTGTTATCAATAAAACATTTATTCATTTAAAATAGTTTTTCCAATTGGTTTATTATACTAGATATTTTATATTGCTACCCTCTGTTTTGGATTTTATCTTATTTTACTGCAGGTTTTCTATTTGTGTTTCAAATCTAAGATGTAACAACCATCAACTTATTGTTAGGGTTACTTGTCACCGAGGGTCTTAAGTGGAGTATTTTTGGTACACCTTCTAAGAATTTTCACACTAACAAATGATGACTCCACTGGCTCTTTAGTTACACATTTGTCATTCAAGAAATGGCAACTCCACTGGTGTAATAACAACATTCTTGGGTGACTAAAGTTTCAAAAAAATTTCATGGTTTTCTTCAACTATTTTTAATCTCTCAATTCATATTTTAGTATTAAACCCTATTTTGTCAAATTTTCAGATTCTGATGGGTTTCTGGTCTTTTCCACAGGTCACAGGTACTAGTCGAGCAAGAGACAACAAAATTTGTTTGATATTTTTCAACCGAGATTCCTGGGAGCAGAGCACACTTTTTGGGCAAAAAACTGTGTTTTCCTAAAAAAAAAGTTAGTACCTGCGTTTTGTACCTTCTCCAGAAAATTTTCATTTTTTTTACAAATTTGCCGAGAGTGTTGTTTGCAGGCTGGTTTGGGTACTTCACTTCTATTTTCAGTCTCCCTTAGGCCTGGATCCACTTGATTTGTCTCTTTGAGGAAGGAAAAATACCCCTAGGGTTTAGAGTACACCTCCACATTGTTAGGAAGACATTTGCTGAGTGAGAAGTCTAGGGTTTTTAGCATTTTCAGCCATTGTTTTTCATATCTGATCCATTACTTTTCAGATCTCTTGGATAGGTTTATTTTACCTTTTCTCCCTTTAGAGTTTGGGTTTCCTTTTTCCCCCTTAGGATCCCCTTGATCATCCTAGGTTCTAGAGCTTCATACCTATCCTTTGCAACATTTTTCACATCTGATTTTTGCTACTTGTCTGCATAATTTACAACATCTTAGAGCCTTTAGATCCCAGTCCCTTGACATTAGATCTTTTTTTCCTCTTTCTGTGTCTTTGAGTATATTGTTTTCCCTATCTTGCTTAGCTTCTTAGTAGCCATTGTGGGTGGGGTTTTGTGTGCTTGATTGGTTATTTATTTTTCTATCATTTTCATATTTATTTACAATATTTCATCATTTTACTTCTAGCAACATATGGCATCATGAAACATGATTAATTAACTCATACACTTGACACATTATTTCCACACACTCACACCTTAAGAGAACGTGATCTTGGTTAACACCTCCAAGCCAAGACTTGAAACAATACACCTTAAAAAATAAACACACATAGATTAAACCCACTTGGGCATCAGGGCCAAACAATCTTTGTAGTATAGGTGTAGGGTCATCGAGATAAGATTCTAATAACACCCATCGGTCACTTTCATTGACACATAGAAGTTGACATATTAGGGAGCCTAAAATCCTTCACCATCCCATGGTCAAGGCCAAAGTGCACCAGAAACCTGATTCAGAGGGGGTTAGGCTAGGTCATCATGCAAGTAGTTCTCCTCAAGGCTACCCAACCTATGGCAGAGAATTCCGTGCGGTTGTTGACTACCAAGAAGATCAAGACTCGACCACCCCCATGGGACGAAGGTAACCGTAGTGTCCAATCTTAGGAAAACACCTTATAGGACTGGTTGTGGGAAGAATTTGGTCCTCTACGCCACCTTTCTCTCGCTAACTCTATTTGTGGGGATCAACTTCCATCAAGTAAGAAGTTCATTGGAAGGCCATCTGAAATAGTAGATATATGATTGTTTGAGGATTTAGATCACCTATAGGCTGGAGGTATTTTTCTTTGATAGGATGTGTTTGCTTGTATTAGAGTAACATCATTAAAATAGTTTGTTTACACTCAGCACAATTGCACAAGGTGTTTTCTTTCTGTTTGTTGCTCTTCTATTCCTATCATTACCCTTTATTCTAGACACCATGATGCCTCCAAGGTGTTTTTCACATTCAATTCGAGGGCTTCACCCTCAGTTCCCGTTAGGCCATATTACTCCTCCTTGTCAAGTTCAAGTTCATCCTCCCAGTCCTCCATCGAGTCATCATTCTGATTCTGATTCTATTGATTCATCTCGTTCATCCTCTAATTCTATTGCTTCTCGACCCCATATCGCCACCATGTCAGGCACCAATGTAGGTGTGGGAACCCAGGCGCTAACCAGGGTACCCCAACTAGTGGAACCCCCACTTATGTGGTCACTCCTACTCCCTTACTTCCTTTTGTGGCTGGTTTAAGTCTACCAGATTTTAACCAGCTTATCAATAATCCCCTTCTCCACAACCCCACATAGTTAGAAATGCCTACTAAACTCCCTTCAAACATCCCCAAATTTGAAGGTAATCCTAGATAATATCCAACAAATCATGTTCACTCCTTCCATATGTGGTGTTCATCCAATTCCATTATCGAATACTTCATTCGTCTTTGTTTGTTCCAATGCATACTCACTGGAGCTGCTATTAAGTGGTATGTCGACTCGTCCAAAGCAACCCATTCCACTTTAGCGATGCTTGCCACAACTTTTCTTTCATATTTTCATCTACCTCTCTGTTATGATATCGATATCGAACTTTTTACTTCTTTTCGTCAAACTTCTGCCACCCACCTTTCCGACCATGTTCAAGAATGGCGTAGAAGGAGGAGCATTTGTAGAGCTCCTAACTTCGAAGACTGAGTATATATGGATTGGTTTCATAGATCGTTGTTGGTTCCCATTGCAAAAGATGTTGTGTCTTAATTCCCCCAGCCTAAGGAAGAGGCACTCAAAGTAGCCTTAAAATTTGATCTGATTTAAGCGCAGTCAGGTAATGTTTACACTATCATCCCCAATCCGCCTCAACCAAGTGTTGCTAATGCATCAGGGGAATCTCATGACATGGATGGCATAGTTGGAACCCTTTCACACCCTCAACCATATGCTCCACCTCAGATGAGTTATGGTGACCCTCAGGGAGGGACCAATTCCATTTACAATTATCCCTCTCCCAATTCTCCTCAGGGAAACCCTTATCAAGGTCCCAACACACCATATAAATATCCCCATTTGGATCAACAGATACCAAGGCTGGCTATTGCACTTCCTATTTATACCAATGTCTCCCCATCTCCTTATTATCAGTATGCATAGCCTAACGCTCCATCTCCTTCGGCACCAACACCCCAACCCCCCATGCCTTCCCCCCCTCCACTGCAACAACCACCTCCTCCATAAGGACAAGTGTATGCTCAGTAAAGTGGACCCAATCCCCCAAACCCCAAGAAAAGGAAAAGAGGAAGGGTAATAGGAACCAATTGTCTCAAGGTAATCAAGGAAACCAGGGTCCTCCACCCATTTCCCCTCAGGGTCCTCAACCTAATCCCACAACCCAACATTAGGGTGGTCAATCCAAACAGAACAAGGGTCTTCGTATTAGCAAATATTGTTCTTGTTGCAGGGTATATGGTCATTATACCCATGATTTTCCTCTTTTACCTCAGATGTGCCAAGTATGGGAATCTCAAGCAACTTCTTGAGGATCATAGCCCACATCTCCTCCTCCTCCTCCTACTTCATCTCAACTAGCGGTGCTTACCAACCCTTTTCCTCAACAAGGATACAAAGCTACCCAACCTACACAAGGTCAAGCAACTCAACCAGCTCCACCATCTAGTCACTGTGATTATCAGATTCTTATAATGAGTTCTGACAAGGTAAATACTGAGCAAGTCAACCTTCAGACTTAATCACGCCAGTATGAAAATCCATTGTCTAAGTCCGCGACTGAGTCCCAACCAAAAGTGTCCATCGAGCCTCGTTCGTTATCCCATGGTACCTTACATATCCCTTAGCTTGAGGTTGATATTATACCCAAGATCCCCAAAGGTCCATTACATCGAAATGTTGTTTCTACCAAAGTCGCCCATACATATAACGTACTAGATGATTTGGTGTAGTCTCCTGCTACCATGTCAACGTTGGAAGTCCTCCAAACGTGCCTTTCATAGTGAAAATATATACTATCTACTCTAGGTGTCGTGGATCCTCAAGATAATAAGATGGTATTTCATGTTGACAAATAGGAAAATCCTCCCTTACCTTCATCCATTAGAAACACCATTAGAATTCGAGTCTCCATTAGAAACACCACTATTCAGTGGTGTATCATTGATGAAGGTGCATCCACCTGTGTGATGCCCGCCAATGTTTGGAAGCAACTTGGTTCCCCTGATCTATCCCCATCCACTATCACTCTTTGGGCATTGGATGGTCACCCTTTGCAGCCCCTTGGCTTATACCACAATTGTCCCATCACAGTTGTTGGCAAGACCATTTGTATTGACATTGATGTCATTGATGCTCCCTTAGAATATAACATCATTTTGGGTTGTAGTTATATTTATGCAATGTTAGTTGTAGCATCTTCGGTCCAATATAAGATGTTTTTTCCCCATAATGGAAAGATCGTCACAATCAATCAGTTGATGTACTATGATCCAAAAGGCTAGACTTCACCTTAGTTCAACATTACTTCCGTGGCTGACAATATGATTGTCTCGTTTGTTTCTCTAGGAGTCTATAAAGATTCCTATTTGCTTGGTGCTTATTGTGGCCTACCACCTACTCCTTTTGAGCCTACCTTATCGAGTTTTTTCATGCTCCAAGCATCATGGGCTGCCCATAAACGACCTGGTATGCCCTCACAGTAAACCACACCTCCACAACCTATTGTGCCTGACTCAAACCTTCCTACTGGTACAACTTCCTTTTGTCTATTATCTCTCCTAATCCATTCCCTTCTGGAACCGTTCCCCCAAGCCTTAACCATTGTGAAGTAGTTCCTCTTGGCCATTATCCCTTTGGTTAAATACCATTCTTATTGCTACCTCCTTGAGTTTGTTCTACACTTGTCATGGCTACATTGAGTTTACTCAATATTACCTTAGTGATCCCAGTCTAGTACATTGATCCTCCTGCAATCACTCCACCTAATCAATTGAAATGTTACACTGCTTTGACCTCGATCCAACCAGTTGTTCCTACCCCTATCGTTGCTTCAGTTCCACAACAACCTAAATAGGAGCCTACCCTTGTTATGAAGGCATCTAGTGAGGGGGCCAAAGTTCGAAAGAAGGGAACCCAAGACAAGGCTCCCCCAGCAACTCTAGCTCCTCTTAAGCCACCAAAGCCTCTTCCTCCTTGTTCTTTTTGTGATGTTTTCAGTCATGCCACCAATAACTATCTTGAACTTCCTCATGTTAAGGATGTGGTCACTAATACCTTCCCTGATTCTAACATTCATGAGGTCCATGTCACCTTACCTCATTCAGCTAAGGAGATCTTATCGTTACACACAAACCACCCTTGCGCTTTGTGTGATAACTAGGGCCACTATTCCCATCACTGTTCCTTTCTAGAAGATTTTCAGACACACTTCAAGTGATTCGCGAATTAGAGGCCACTCGTAATGAGTCCACATCTCCTTTACCTGTGAATTCTGGTCCCACTCCTACACCAGAACAGGAGGTCTCTTAAGCACCCATTGTGATCCCTCCCCCTGACGTCAAGATGATGGATAGTTCTGCTCCTATTCTCTACCTTTTTCCATTCATGAGATCAATACCTGGGAACTCCCTTGATGTCTCCTCTTATGATTCTATTGAACCTTCTTCGACAAACACACCGGTCTCAACATCAATAGATATTTCATCTACTAGTCATATGTATCCCACCTTTGACGATGCATATGTGAACGTTGTCTCTCATGAAGAGGCTTCAAGTAGCTCTTCGCCATTGTGTGGTGTTTCTTGCTCTCATCCACCCATCTTCCATTCTTATGAAGACATCATGGAAGTTATGACCATCTGTGATTAGTCTTGGGATGATATGCACCATCGTGCGTACTTCCTTCCACATCAGACCCATGACCAATATGTTGTGGCGTCCAATGACGTCATCCATAGTGAGGTCAACTGGTTCAATCCCCCCTTACTTCAAACCCATCAATTTGACCCACATCCACCTTGTGTCCATTACATTGACACCCAATGTTTGGGTAAGGGGGCATCCATCTTTCAGAGTCCAAAAGAAGAAATTCTCCCCAACCCTCTTAGTGCATCTAGTAGTCTTGACTCTAGTACCATTATTATTCCCCATTTAGAAGAACCTGTAGAGTCCTGTATCAATTTAGATCACTCTAGGGATGATCCAAATAATCATTCCTCCATCTTATGTCAACAACCCAGTCCCCTAGACATTGTTTTTGTTCAACCACCATGTTTTCTAGGTGAGCATTAGTTCATTATATTTGAAACCACTCTTTGGTATAGCGACACCATGTATGCAAACTCAGAAATTCAGTCCATTTGATTCATATATGCAGTACCAAATGAGATTGGTAATCCATTATTTCCTTTCTCTAATTGTATTTGTCAAAATGTATTTGGATTCCACTACTCTAAATACATCTGGTATGCCCATCATACTCCATCTATCCCTACCAAACTAGGTGGCACATATGCCCCTACATTTCCTCATCATCCTTTGGAGGAATCCAAATACATCCCTTATTCGAGCACTTGGAACACAATGACGCTCCAGAAACTCCTCTTGCTAGGGGCATCATTCCCACCTTTTCATACCAGATCCGTCCTCTCCATCACATATGCTGGGGGGAGGTATCCCATGCTTGGGGGCATGATTTTTCCCTCGTATCCACCTTCTCAGTTGATTAACATAAGTCTTGACCTAAACCCCACCGATCTAGGTATGGTATATTATCCTTTCATTCCTTGGATAATTTGTCCTGCCGACCTCTCCGACGAGCCATATACACATCGCATATTGTAAATACTTGATACCATATATTCAACCATTCTACTCGATGTGATACCACACTTACCACTCGGTCCCCATGTTTGACTTGGTGGGCAGGGCTAATTCTAGACCTTCTCTAGTAGTTCATTCATGTATCCCTTTATTACCTTGATTCTTCATCACAAACCATCCTTCCAAGAAGCATTAATGGCACCCTTAGACGAGTAAGGCCACCTACCTAAAAGTGGAAGATCCTGATCTCGACAGTCATTTTTTCCACTATGATCTCCACAAGATTTAGAGCCTTCTAATCCTCTCCAAATTCTCCACAACTCACTACGCAACTGAACTGGATTTGGAGGAAAAAAGTCCTTTTATGGGAAAACCCTAGTTTTTTTCGTCACCCATTTGTGACCAAACCGTAGTTTCGTTTGACGAACCATCAACACCATTGGAAATATCTCACTAATTTCTATAATGTGTCTCTTTTTTTTTGGTATTTTGAAACTTCACTCGAAAGCCATTTTTTCCATGAGGTCTCACTTTTTCGCCTCTTAAAGTCAAATCTCTTCATCTGAGCCACCTGTAATCTAGTACGACTATACCTTTACACTAGTTGACTCACGTGTTGATTTTCCTCATAAGTAACATCATTTACTCATGTTTTCATGGTCCCCATTGGGCCTCCCCTACGCGGCAACATCATCGAGTCACCCTTGTTCAAATCAGCTAAGATGTGTTACCCTTGTACTTATGGAGTCTATTGTGAGTCCCCATTTGAGTCCTTTTACAATGTTTCATTCATCGTCGTGTCACATTTTTCCCATTTTACTCATCTTTGGCCTACAGTCCTTCTACTTTGTCTTTGCCGAACCCCCATTTGAGTCATCGACCATCCCCTTCGGAATCAAGTCAGTTGCTTCCAGTTCAACCATTTTTATTATTCTATGAAAAGGGAAGTTGTCAGTCTGACATCCATCTTGTTTCTTTCCATTATTATCCTTGGTGTCAGTCCATCAGTCATTCTATTATGTTCCCTCGTGCCTTTGTTGACGATTCGTCATTACCTTAACTTTAGCAGGCTCTCTTTTGTTGACCTCAACACATTTATTCCAGAAAAGTAGTCTATAAGGTGGTGTACCTGTGTTCTAGCTTCCATCTTTTTCGGTGCCTTAGATCAAGAAATGGGACTCATTATTTCCCTTTGACTTGATTGTTTCTCACATGCTCGACATCATCTCCTTATCACACAATTGAGATTCATACGCTTGATGTCTCGATGATCCAAATGATTATCCCAGTGATTACCAGGTGTGTGTGAGATGTTCCAGACCTCATGAGGGGGTGGCCTTTCAGGTAGCCCCCCACATGCCCAAATGACTACATATATTGATCCAAACTCAGATACAGTTCCACAGATTTTATGGGTTCGGTTTCTGCTGCTTGTAGCTCCAACAACATGCATGTCTCCTTCAAATGATCCATTTAGATCTTCAGATCCCTTTCCTATTTAGCAGGGCTTCTTTGGTTGTGATCCCCCCTCCCCATGTCAGCTCGAGGGGCATTATATCTCATGTACTCAGATGTTATTATATTCAGTCCTGCCCTATGTTTTTCCAGGTGCATTATGTATATGGGATCCATTGTATTATTTCCTAGCCCATTGATGCCAATGTATCGTGTATCATCTATCATGTACTTTCTAGCTCAGTCCCACATTTATGGGCTCACCATTATTCTTTGTACACAGTTATCTCAGTGGGTATGAGTATGCCTCCCCCACCTCATTTGAGATCATGTACTACCACATAAAAGGATACTTCTATCAATTTTATAGGTCTCTCCCCCTCCATTATTTGTCCATCCTTGACTTGCTTCAGTTCTCTCTCTCTCTCTCTCTGACTCCCCTTTTGGTGTCTCATGGAAGTGTAATCCAAAATGTATTTCAGTCATACGATTTTTTCCTAACACTCATACGTGTGGGGGAAATATGTTATCACCAAAAAATGATCACTTAGCCATTTCTTACTAGGTGGATCGAAATACACCATGTAGATTTAATTTTACCATAGTAAAATCACTTTCAGTGTGGAAAATAATTTAGTAAACCACTTTTATTAAATTATTTTCTGATTTAATTAGATAGATCCTTAATTATTTAATTTTCTCTAGGAATGATTATTAAATCATTATTTAATAATTATTCCTTGTCACATTTGACTAAATCCCTTAGGAATATTTAAATAGATCACTATTTATTTAAATTTCCTTATTTTCTCTTATTAGAATAATTATTAAATCACTATTTAATAAACATTTTGATTTCACATTTCTTATCTCTCGCAAAATAATTAATAAATTATTTTATTTGTTAATTATTTCTAAATAAAGGTATTTAACCATTTTAAATACCTTTTCCCACTCTAATAAATATAATGAAGTATCCCAAGTAGTTAGATATGAATTTGATTAATAATATTTTATTATTCTCCAATTTCGAGATTAACTCTAGAATTTGCTATAAAAAGGAGGGTTTTTCATTCATTGTTCACCATGATCATAATAATCATCAACATTATTGTCATTTTTCTTGAGCTCCAATTTTGAGTTCTCCACTTTTGTTTGGGTTTTTCACATATTGAGAGAGAGAATCAGTTTTCGAAGCATCAAGGATATCAAATGACCCATCCCATTGAGGGGGACTTAAAGACCAATCTATAGATCTCCTTCACCAGGTGTCATGAATAAAATATTTATTCATTTAAAACAGTCTTTCCAATTGGGTTATTATAATGGATATTTTATATTGCTGCTTTATGTTTTGGATTATATCTTTTTTTACTGCATGTTTTCTATTTGTGTTTCATATCTAAGACAATAAAAACCATCAGCTTATTGTTAGGGTCACTTTTCATGTAGTGACTTAAGTGGAGTATTTTTGCTACACCTTCTAGGATTTTTCACACTAACAACTCTAAAGGTTTCTAACTATTGGAAGCATTCTCATCAAGTGACAGATTGGAGGCGATGGAAGGAAAATGATGAATGGATAAACTCCACTGCGAATCAAATTTGGGAAGTATTTCAATGATTGCTGGATAAAAGAAGGATACCTATGTTCCAATAATAGGAAATTTTACATTGGGGTTATAAGTAATAGGGACATTCACCCTAAAATAAGCATATTTAGTATTATTGATAATTCAACTATCAATAACAACACACTGTGGAAGAAATTATGGAAAGACTTGGGGTGGACTATGATTGAAACATTCTTATCGAAAATTACATGGTGACATTCATTAACCTAGGACTGATTGAGAAGGAAAGGTTTCGAAGGCCCATCATACTGCACATTGTGTATAGGAAATATACTCATCACTTGTCCTCTTTCTATGAGAATATGGACCTATGTTCAACAAATTTTTGGATGCACACTACCCACTACCATGAACACTACATCATGGTTAGAATAGTAGCATGAACATAAGTATAAGAATATGGTGGTTGCAAAGCCATGGTATATAGCTTTGGCTTTTACGTGGTGAAATAGATGGAAGGAACACTATGCAAGAATTTTTGAAGGGAGAGTCAGGAAAACAATGTCTCTTGTGGAAATGATTCTTAAAAACATTAGGGAAACAATTTTTACTTCCATCACTCATTGGGAGGAAGAAAAAACAAATGGATAGGAGGTTATTGTATTGAAAATACTCGAGATATCATTTGAAATATTGGTCTCTAGTCATACTGAAAAAAATGTAAGCAAAGAAAATGGTATCAATACTTTCACGCATCCTCCTTCACATTTTGTTCAGATAAGTTTTGACAAAGCTTCAAAAGGAAATCCCGGTCTAGCAGGTTATGGTGGGGGGGGGTGTTATCAGGGATGCTTACTCAGATCCACTACACATCTATGCATACTCATGTGGTGTTTCAACAAAAAACATGGAAAAATTTGAGGCATTGGAGAGAGGTTTACACATAGCTCAGAGAGAAGGTTTCACCTCATACAAGTGCATGGAGACTCAAAAATTGTCATATAAACAATCTCTAAATTAAAGTAGAGACACACAATTGATACACTCATACAAATTTATAATTTACAAGCAGTGGTGGGTAGCATACAAATTATGTTAGAAAACTTTGATTATGTCATACCAATACGCTCATGGTGAGAAGGCACTCAAGTAGTTGATGTGTTGGAAAATTGGAGCTGTAACAATTACCACATAGCTCTGGATGAACCCTAGGCAATGATGGAAAGGAAAAAGGAAGCTAAAGAGCTAAAGAAATATATAATACAAGAGAAACTAAGTTTAGGTGTCCCAATCCCTGATGAGGGTGTTCCCCGACAAAATGATCCAACCTCCACGCGACCCCAACAATAAGCTCCGACGAATAGTTTTTCTCAGCAGTGCACCAATAATGAACATGCACAAAACATAGGTACCAAACAAGTTGGCGATCCTTGAGGGTGGTGAGCACTATTAAACCTGGTGGAATAGGACGAAAGTGTGGAAGGTATGTATAATTCTTGGAAGTTTTCATATGTCAAACTGGACATGCATTAAATTCCCACATCATAGTGCATCAATCCTTGCATATGGTATTATTCTGGTTACTCCATCCTCTTTGTTGGTTCAAAGATGGCTCATCCCTCACAGGGCAGATTGGATGCCTCTGCATTTCTATCTGACAACTAGGGAATGTTCATTAATGAGAAAATAATGGCTAATAGTCGCCCAAGGAAACCCGATGGTTGCATTTGCTACATCCGGATAGAAAATGACTTGTTTGTTTAGTATCTCTCATGTTTGGGTTGCCATATATTTGCATGTAAAAGGTGTTGGGGTGGCAAAGAGGTTGGCTACCAAAAAATATCTAAGGAATCTCTCTACGGTTACATAAAAATGATAATATCTAATGAATTTGGTTTAGGGACATACCTCTTTTGGTTCGTGAGTAAAAATGTGGAGGGATTATTTACTGATCTCATTTTTCTTCCATCCAAGTCAAGTCTTTGGTGTGCTCCATTCCTACTGGGAGCTTGTTATTTAATTGAGTAATTTGCAAGTCTCTATTTTACCCACGATGGTTATATAGATTAGTCTATGTATTGTTCGGGTCAAAACACTTCTTTATTATAAGTATTTGGTCATTATTGTTAAGGTTATTTACTTTAGTACTACATGTCGGGTGGACGAGGGTCCTCATTCTAGCTAAAGGTCAAAAATTTTAGTGTGAGTTGAAGGAGCTTCTTTTACTACCACTTGATAATTATTTTGGTAGTCTACTATCTCATATTACAACTGCTATTTCTCCACTAGGTCAGTGTTTTTTGTACTCTTTCTACACACAATTTTGGGTCTGGTCCCTCCTTTGAACTAGTTGCAGTGCTCCCCTTGGCGGCCCCTAAAAATTTGGACCCATCAAGAATCTCCTTTCCTTGTCTAGTCTTGGTTTATGGATTTTGGTGCTTAGGTACCATCTCCATATGGTTTTAAAAGTGTAATCCATCATTGCATAAACTCACATTTCAAAGTCCTTCTTCTACACTCACACCTCATTTGTCATTGTTGTTTCTTGTGGTATTGTTTTTACAGTAGGTGCTCTCTAGAGAGTCATTTAGCCACAACACGTGGCATCTTGATTTTTGCAGGATTTTTATTCTCATGGCGCCAAGGTTACATGTGTCAAGTTGCAAGGCTTGAACATTGGGGTCCTCTTGCTCGTGACACAGGAGGCTATTTGGTTTGGAATCTATTTCTACATTTTTCTATGCGACACCTTTGGAGGTACACAAATAAATTCTTCAACTACAGTCCAAGGAATTTGGTCATCATGCCTACTTTTCAGACACGGTCATTAGAGGTAGTATCCTCAAATGGATTCCAGATCTGACAAAATTCATAGGCGAAGGTTCCATTTCCTACATTACATTACTCATCACCATTAAATAGAAACTCTATTTAGTATAGTTGTAAGAGACAAGCAGGTAGACAACTACAAACTTTTTGCAGGTCAAGAAGACATAAAGCGCAACCTCAAGGAAATTAGGTATAACTTGGGTGACATAGTTTTTCGATTGTCCAACATCAAACACTATATAGTTTCAAATTCAAACACTGAGTCAAATGAGCACCAGGAACGACCTGGGGTCATGAATGCACTAGGAAAAGCAACACCTCAATCCAACTCCACAACCTCATCTCTGGTTATAATTATGGACTAAGAAGTCCAAACATATTTCAACATGTTGGCTTTGGAAGAAAATTTTTTATCTTGGTTTTGGACAACTTTTGTCTCCCTTATTACATGTATTTATATGGTTAACAATCCACTGTCCCTATTTAGTTTGTTTGCATTCATATGGTCTAAGTTTTTGGGAAGTATGTCTGTCTAATTACAAAAGAGTTTTTGGTAGTTGACTGACTAATTTTCAAAAGCCAACTCTTCATTTTTATATCCTCCTTCTTTCCATAATTAATTCAATTCCAATCATAGTTAGGTTTCAAAAAAAAGCATAAGAAAATTCTGCAACAGTGCTCGTGAAAATTCCATGTAATAAAAGTTAATAAAGGATAAATGATAACCACGGTTGATGGGACACTTATTCAAAGCTGAATGTTGGGAAAAATTCTAGTGATGGGGATCACTTGTGATTGTTTAATGTCTAAGGAAATTGGAAAAGGAAATGGCTAAGGCTTTGGAAAGTCAAAATGGAATTTTGGCACATTTATTTATGAAAATAATGGAAACTAGGAAAAAAGGAAGGTGAAAGGTCACGGTTGAATGTGAGGAGGAAAAAGAAGGAAAATAATGGAAAGTGAAGAAAATAGAGGCCTCATTCATAAAAAGGCTTCTGAGGATCAGTTGGTAACCTTTTGTCAGTTTAGTTTGGAGCTCTCTCATTATTCTCTCTCTCTCTCTCATACTCTTGGATACTTAGCATTTTCTTGGAGCACTCTTGGAGGGTGTGGCATACTTGGATATTTGGAGCAAGAAGGAAAAGGAAGGGAAGGAAAGCACAAGAGGACATCGGGATCAACTAATACATCATATGTTTCTTGCAGGTACCGAGTTTCGGTATGTTTTTCTCACTAGTTTTGGCATGCATGTGGTTTGTTAGTTGTGATGTTTCACTAGCATGGAGGATTGCCTAGATTGATAGTGGATTGCTTAGCCTTTCCATTTCTTGGATAGCTATGGTGATTGTGGATTTTTTCTCCTTATTTTTTTTGGTTGGTTCTCATGTTTTTTTAGCTTGGGTTGAGTTACTAGTCTTGGAATCCATAGTTGAATAAATGCTCTGGAAGCCCTGTAACAACTTGGGTTGAGTTACTAGTCCTTAAAGCCTTGGTTGCAAAAACAATCTGGAAGCCCCTGGTGGGTTGAGTTATTAGTGCTAGAAGCCCTAGTTGGACAAACGCTCTGGAAGCTCGGTAAAAGTTGTGGGTTGAGTTACTAGTCCTGAAAGCCTTGGTTGGACAAACACTCTAGAAGCCTTGGAAGGCTTGGATGGAGACCAATCTGATGATGGTTTTGTGATGTCTGACCATGAGGTGGAATCACTATTTGATGGGTTGAGGTGCATGGCCTCTTGAAGCCCTGGATGAGTTTTGATTAATGTGTTCTATGAGATCCCACATTCATGCTTGGAATATGGCACAGGGGTGAATGGAGGAAGAGAGATTTGGCTCAGCCATTCTACAGTTGGGTGGAACGTGGAAGTCCCATCCCGGTTTTGGATTTTGCTTCATCAATATGAGGTTATTTATCCTTGTATTTCTATGAGTATTGTGCTGAATTATATGTGGTTTATATGGTTGTTATTTCACGAGTATTTCTGCTGCTATTATGCTGGTTATTTATGTGTTTTATGATAGAAGCTATGTATGGCGCGTAGCATGTTTTTACTTGTAAATGAATGATCAATATATCTATGAACTAATGGATGAAATGGTAGTTGATGTGTTGAGGCACAAAAGCTACTTAGCGATTCTCAGCTAAGTATGAGACCTCTATGCTCAGATCATTTACACATGTAGATTACATATTCATGATATGTTTGACAAAATGTCTGTCATGGCTAGTAGGGGTCTGGTCAAGGTCTCATTCAAGTGATTTATTTTGCACTATCATTTCCTTGTTAATTTACTATTCGGAAGGTATCATCCCATTCTGGGAAATGACCTAGGTTCTGGGTATAAAAATGTGGCTTAATTACCAGGGATGTTGGCACATAACTAACAATAAGAGTTCTTGGACGTCGGCAGACAGGCCTGTGAGAGCGTCCATAAGTCCCTGGACGCTGGCATGCCCATAGCATGAGAGCATCAAGAGGTGTATTTTTCAAAAAGTTCAATGGGACCCAAGGGCAAGTTGCCTGAAGTGTTGGATTAGCTCCTGAGGGTCCTAAGGTTGATGTTCAAGGCATCTATGTTGTGTTTCTGTTGGTTCCACTTCCTTAACGTCACTTAGGAGGTCAAATCATATCATAGTGACCTCTCATTGCATGTTTACCCTCACTAGCCAGTTGCTTGGGTAGATCTGGGAGGAGGGTTTTACAAATTATGGGTATGTAAATTTGGAACAAATGTAGTCCTTTTTGTTATTAATAGAAATCTACTCATGAATTTACAAAAAAATATATATTATGTTATAGCTATATACAATACATGTTAGAGTATGTTATGTTACACTATATATATATATATATATGTGTGTGTGTGTGTGTGTGTGTGTGTGTGTGTGTGTGTGTGTGTGTGTGTGTGTGTGGTTGTGTTAGCCGTCCCAACCCTAACCCCCTTATTCATGTCTATGGATCAAGTCCATAGTCTATAGAAAGTCATATGAGAAGACCATATGATATTTGAAGTGGTTAAACCCAGTATGCAGAATGGGACCACATATTATTGTAAAAGGTTAGAGGTATGGCGATATGGGTAGTATTAGATAGTGTGTTATAAATTAAAAAAACCCATGTATTGGCCCGTTGTATTGCATATAGGAGTCATATATAAAGGATAGAGACTCCCTGCGAGGAGCATCGTGTCTTGTTTTGTAATCGAGCTCTGCTCTATTGGAGGTTGCCCCCTCGAAGAGGCCTGTGAACATTTCTCTTTGAGTAATAAAATCTTTGCTATTCTGTGTTCTGGGTATATTTTCTTAACATATTCTGTGTTCTCGATATTTTTCCGCGCATATTCTTGGTTCGGTATTGCTTTGCAGGTTAAGAAGCATAACAAGTGGTATCAGAGCACTTTCCAGGGCTCGGTGGGATCTCCAAATTTTAGCGAATTTTTTTTTTGGAGACGTGTTCCGACGTCTTTAAACCACGGATCTGTCGTTGAGCGCATAAATCTGCGGATTTGGGGAGGCATGCACGCAGGAAATACAAGAGGTGGTCACGTCTGTTGGACTCCCTTGTAACCCCTGTGGGTACCCCTTCGAGTAGTAGCGCATTAGACAGAACCGCGCACGGACTGTCTTCCACGTACCCTCTGGGTATATAGGAAGCCCCATAGCTACCTTAAAGCCTCGCCATAGATAAACCTTTGGCCGTCTTGTGGCTACAGTACACCGAGAACAGCACTCGGAGAGATTACTCGCCCGTACGATAGGGTAGTCGGGTTGTACGGCTAAGGGTACGGTCGATCCTCCTTAGTTAGAGCCCTGAAACATTGGGCCGAGTACTACTGTCAGACCCTTATGTATATTGCAATCTGTAGCACTTGATACTCCTCAAGACCATAGTTCCCTTTCTATCGGGGGATCACACATCACCTATTCCAGATCAGCGAGTGCAGCAGCAGCAGACATCAGTCTCGCAGCTCTATCCGATCAGCAGCAGCAGTGACCCACGATCCAGATCTCTCAGATCCACCAGATCGGAGTAGTTGTGAAGGGTTCCTGTGCCTGGCTATAATTTTCACAGGACTTTTGGCGGCAGTGACATTTTGAGGATTTGACGACTGTAGTATTGATCAAGGAGTAAAACTCCGTTAGGAGTTTTCAAAAAAAAAAAAAAGTCTGAGATCTGCCGAAGTACTTATTTGTGATCTAGCCCATCAGCATCAGGACAACGAGTTGAGCACGGTGGTACCATTCAATTTCTGCACAAAAAAAATTTTTGCAGTCCCAAATTTTCAGCAAGTTGGTGTATGGTAGCAACTAGAGCTCAAGCAATGGCCAATGAAAGACTAGACAGTCTTGAAACAAATATGAGCGAGCTCAAAAGTACGCTTAACGACCTAGCTAACATGGTATGACAAGCCTTCGTTAAGGGCAAGGAGCCAGCTCTCGAGGACCACTATAATGACCATGAGGGTGAGTCTAGCCACTCTCCTCACGCATGGCGCACCCGTCCACCAACCAAC
>APFE031064734.1:0-16930 GCA_000404065.3 Pinus taeda
AGGTTTTTCGAACTGGAAGGTGACCTGTAATAAGATACAATACAATACATTATCTTCATAATATTTTCATGATCTAGTTGAGGCGGGCATTCCCATGCTCAACTTTATAAATTCATTTTCATGTACATAGGACAGACAACCGTTTGCGTGGCAGACTGATGATTCTGGTAGAGCCATCATCCCTTAGCTTGGATGATCATCTGTGCAGCTATGGAGTACATTTGATGTCTTTATTTTCCTGAATATATTGTAGCCCGAATGGATAAAACTAGATCCAGGGTCTTCAAACTCATTCAATCTTCACCCAATGTACAAGTTGATCCATGTGAAAAGATGTTCTAAAGTTAAATATGGAAAGACATCGCATGATTACCAACCAATGATGTAAGTTGTTAACAGGCATGAGAGGAATCACTGATAATTATAATGACCCTCAAGGTACTGCAGTACAATTCATGTGGTGTGAATATATGAGTCAATGTCGAACACCACGCAAAATATTTCAGTTGAAGGCCATTGATGTAAACCTGTCACTGGAAGTGAGAAACTTGTCATTGAGGCATGCAAGCTTCAAAGTACTGAAAGGGTTGTTTCTATGTCAACTTCTTGGATAATGAGCTGATGTTGACAAGAAGTAACCCATCATAGGAGGGCCTTAATGAATCCCACATCTACGACACAAAATGAAGCAAATGATTTTCTAGAGGTGAAAACGATCTGATGATACAAGGTTCAAGAATGGCGGTCATGAAAAATGGAGAGTGAAGGTATTGCAATGGATGAGGCATTAGCTGGGTGACAAATTCTCTGAATGACTTCTCTTGAACATATCAGTGACAGTGAGATGGATTGGTAGCATTAACACCAAAAATGGATGGTACGGAGGACCAATGGTGATGTGACCGGTGAATGGAATAACCCAACCTGACTGAATCATGGTGATGGAGTGAAAGTGTCATGTTCAAGAGTGACTTGCTACCAATGAAGTTCTTCAAGTTTTCTTCCCTTTTTCGCTACTCATTTCTGACCAGTACCTCTTTATTTTTGTCAAGCTTGAGGAGGATAACATATGCTTGTTCTATAATTTTCCCTTTGGTCAAACTTGTCGCTATGTTTTAGCGAGCCTAGCAACACTGAAACTCGCTCTTGTCTAGATGGACAAGTTTTTCAGTATTGTTTTAATGAGTTTAACGACAAGGATAACTCGGTCCTTTTCATGTTTAGAGATTTTGAAAAGGGATGAAAAGGAAACTCCAGCAGTTCTTTTTCGTATCATAATCTCTTGAGTCCAAAAAAGATTAAAATAATACAAAAGGGATGGCTTTTTCAATCACTTTAGCGAGCCGAAAAAGACAAGTGCTCGATCTTTTGTGGGATGATCCCTCAGGTTCAAAAAGATTGAAATACAAGAGAGATGGCACTTCCAATCACTTTAACGAGCTAGAGAGGCCAATTGCTCGACAATCATTTCATATTTAGTGAGTCTGAAAAGAGTTTAAAGTAGACTCATTTTTTGAGGAACCAGTGGCGTTTAGGGTAGCAAACGAGTTCTTGGTAATCTTGGAACTAGTTCTGGGTAATCTTGGAACTTCTCAAAACATGGTGGTGTGAAGAGGTTGGCTAACAGAACCACTCATCGCAACTCTTCCTCAAAGAGGTAAACAATCAAGTGGAAGCATATGATCGGCCAAATAGATGGAGGTGATGGAAATAACACAACCAAGGTTCAAAAGGCAGATAGAATGGCAATCACAAAGGTTATTTACCGAGGGTGGATTCATTTTTTAATGAGCTTGAATCGAAAGAAACTATGCTCAGCTTCAGTTTCATGTTTACACAAGCTTAAAACTAAAAACTATGCTTGTTATAAGTTCGCATGCCCCCAGCATAATGATGCAAATCGAGATGCATGCCCCCCAAGCTTCATTGCATTCAATGCAGTGGTCGGAATGAAGGTTTACCTTTGAGATCTTTGAAAGACTCGACTTGGATTTTACGATATTGTAATCAAAGAATCAATTTGGAAAGGGAGTTGTTTCATTTTTTAATGAGGTTGACACAATAAAAGAACCATCCTCATAACCCTTGTTTCATTTTGTAACGAGGTCAACATAAGATAAGAACCATCCTCAGTGACCCATAGTATCAAAATGGTCAGAGTTCTTCTTAATCTTTGATGATGTAGAAGATATCATATGATTGGTTTCCATTGTGGCCACTTCCGCCAGATTACATGGAGGCAGGAGGGCAAAAGTACCCATTAAGGAAGAGTCTTTTAGGGGACCTACTCTGACATTTTGAAGCGATTCAGAACTTCCATGGATCAATGGAATGCTTCCAGTAGCTTGTGAACTATTGGGGAAAAAGGTTAGTTGGTTAACGATTGTAATTCTGCCTTGGAAGGGAAATGCAATCTTTCTAAAATATGTTGACACAACAGCAACCATAGCATAAATCTAGGGCCTGCCCAATAATATATTATAGTCAAGGTTCCCATCGATAACTTCGACTTCAATTTCTACTGTCTTGCACCCTAGTTCAACTTGCAAGTTACTTAAAATCCCATACGACATGTATGTTGATCCATCGAATGCTTTTAATGTCGTTGATGGTCTCGACAAGGGTGGTGAGCCTAAAGTTTTCCGGCAACTCATCGACATAATACAAGTATATTTCCCCTCATCAATGATTATTCGATGAATAGTTTTATTGAGGGCTTTTACTTGTACGAGGAAAGCGATTTGAGCCAGTAAATGAGGTTCGTATCCTTTATGGTTAAAGGCCACAATATTGGAATCCCTTGGGTCAATCCCACCTATTGTGGATAATAAAGCTTGCTTTTGGGAGGGGAAATTTTGCAGCACTTCAAGTGTCGACATAGCAGATGGTGATTGAGCCAGATCCTCTACTATATTATAATTCTATGTTGCTCGAGAATGAGCATTAAATGTCGATTTATGTAGTACTCCATTTGGCGGCTTTATTGTTAGTTCAGGAATGATGGGTGGCACAACTTCTGTCGAAGTTGTTGTCGAACTACTAGGTTGATATGTAGCCTTGTTGTTCGACATCTCTAGCTTCCCATAATCTTTATTCCTTGTCGATATCAAAGCATCATTTTGTTGTTTCGAAATGGAAAACATAAGCACTTGGGATGGGGGAGCATGATTGATAGCAACCACATTGGTTTCTAGGTTTGGAAACGGATCAGTCAATACCATGGAGGTACTTGAAATTTTCAAGAATTTCATGACCTTATGTTGATGCAAACAATCTTTCATCCAATGGTCCTCATCACATATCAAACATGGCTGACTATGTTTCTTTCCCCCAACAGGGTTTCCAGAAGGTTTATGAGGAGTTGAATCTTCTTGTTTTTTCTTTTTGTTTTCCCTTTCTTCTTGCCCCCTGGTTGTTTCAGTTCTTTGCCTTTTTTTGATGACACAGCATTAACCTCCAAGGAAAGAAGTTTTTCATTTCTTTTTAACTGGAAACTGCAAGGGCCTTACCAAATGGAGCCTTTGCGGTCTGTGTACTTGAGGTGTCAATCACACCATCGTCGGCATGAGAGTCCATATTTTATTTTGGAGGAGGAGGAAAAGAAAATTCTGGTCTAGGAGCGTCAGGAATTTTGTCATAGAGTGTGCCAGAATAAGTATAGATCAAGTCTAGATATTGTGCACGAGCAATGACTTGCCCTTCAGTGACGACTCCTCCCTTGGCCACATCTTCTGTAATATAAGGTAATAACGAATTAATAAACTATTCAGCTAGAAGTTGATCAGGAACATATGTTTTTACCATTCGACGACGCCGTCGCCGCTCATGAATATGATCAGATATGTGAGTGGCTGTTGTCTGTTTAAAATTGGTAGGGAGCTCCATTCCTATTTGTACCTTATGGGTAACTGAAAATGGGTTAAAAAGGTAGTGGCAAGGGTGCTGAAGTTATCGAATGAAGCTCTAGGAAATTCAATGTACCATTTCGCTACCGAACCAGTTAGTGTTCACTGAAAAAGGTGAAGCCTAATCGAATCATCATTGAGGGTGTTGGATTAACACCACAAATGAAAGGTCATTACATGAATCGATGGATCTTCACTCAGATTTGCATTGAATATAGGAATATCTAAGGGAAGTTTATGAGGAATCGCCGGCCACCATGGGGTGTAAGCAATTGGATCATTCGTTAACCAATTCAAGTCTGGTAATTCTAGAGTTGCTACAAAGGGAAACTGTTGATTCAGGTTTGGAAAAGCATACCCAAGATAACATGGGATCATCTGAGCAGTGGGCCTTTGCATACTAGCATAATGTATATGATGCTCATAACTTTGATAAGGTTGATGGGCATAACCATTCTAATATGATTTTTGGTAACCGTTTTGAACATACGGTTTCCCATTACCTGCAAAGCTTTTCTGCTCAGGTCCTCAGTAAGCTTGTTGGAATTGTGGTTGTTGATATTGTACCAGCCATGGTTGTTGGACCATTTGCTGCTATCCAATACTGGATGTTTGACCAATATGAGGGGTGATAGTACTTGTTTGAGCCTGAGTCACTTCAATTAAGGAGCCACTAATCTGCAGTTGTGATTGAGTCATGGAGACAAGAGACTGTTGTATTACGACCTAAGAGACTTGAGGTTGACATACAACAGGTAGTGCTTGTACCTGCGACACCGTCACAATAGCCGGTGTAGTGGGAATGTTCGACATAGGTTGATTTGGTTGCATTGAATATACAACTCTTGGCTATTGAGGAAGTATTGGTACCCAACCACTGGATGCAATTCCATCTTGACCTGAATTTTGTTGTGAACTCTCATATGGTTGCTCTCCCAGAGGGAACAATGAAAAGGCATACTACCCCCCATATGGCGGCAATTCAGTGTTCAAAGGGTAAATTGGTCTTTAGAGACTGGACTGCCCAAATTGATACTGATGCGAAGGATCAATTTGCTGAGTCTCAACATAAGAAATTCTAGATAAGATTCTACATGAACAAATAGGAACAGACCATGTTGTCGAAACCATCCCTGGGTGGACTTCATCTAGTGTTTGAGAACTAGTCGGGACAGACGGTATACCAGCAAACATTGTCAGAGTAGTGGGAGGAGGTTCTGCTATTGCTGTATCAAATGACACAAACCTAGATGCTGATAGTTGTTCAGACATATTGTGTCTATCCAAAACATTTCCTAGTGATCCGACAGGAACTTGGATGATTGAAAGAACTAAATTCAGTAGTAGAAGGATATAAGTGGATCCTAGTTCCAAAATGCAATGGGGTACTAGATGGAAGATCCTCTACAATCCCTTCTATAGCAATCAGTCCAGGTGGAAGAGGTAGACCGTCAGGTCCGTAAAATATTTCTGGTGCCGAAGAAGGTATAGTTTCTGCAGCGACAGATACTGGAGGGGTGGCACCTTTCGAATCAGCCCCAGATGGAGTTGGTTCAGGAATAGAAGTGTTTACCATTACACTAGGATCAGTTCTAATGTCCTCTTGTACCTGCGGAACTTCTTCTGTAGAGGCATGGGTACTAGGAATAATTGGAGTAACTGGAGTCTCTGCTGATGTTGAAACACAAGTTTCAAATAAATCGGGACATTTCGACCCAGTTAAGCCAGATCGTTTGTCACATAATGGTTTCGTTTCTGGAGTCAAAGATAGTTGACTCGTTAGTCTCCACAAATGACGAGGTTTTGATTGACTTTCTTCCACGATTGCAGATGACTTGATCAACTCAAAATTAAAAGGGGAAAATGTTATTCCAAATTAAATGAATTTTATGACGCTTTGACACAACTTTCTTTTTCAATTTTTAAGAGTCGAGAAAAAGCTAAAGGTGACTCTAGTCACCTTCAATTTTTAATGATCTTGAAGTGACAAGTGCTCAGATGGACCTTTTCTTTTAAGGAGTCGAAAAGGAATGAAAGTGACTACTCTAGAAATCTAGATAGAGGGATTACAAAACCAATCGCAAAACTGCAATATACAGCTCAGTTGTAAATTATAGAGAAATTACCCAGGACTTTACGTACGACAATCAATCATCCTGAATGTTGTGTTCAGTGCATTGCAATCAATAGGGCAATAGACATGACTTCCTAAGGATAAAAGATATCAGCCTATTGTGGTCTTCCAATATATACTCTACGGTACTTGGGAGCACAAGTCTGTACTGGCACTTGTCGTATCAAAGAGGAGGAATCACCCAACCTACGATGAAAACGATAGTTACTAGGCATTATGACACTGGAATATGTCTCTATCCTAGACTTCTAGATGTGTTACGTTAGGTTCCAAAGCATTTTTATGTTCATTGAGGTTTATTTTATAGTGATATTTCTTAAGAAGTTTGCCTTTCAAGGTTCACCATGTGATGTAGATGTAAAATTCCTAAATATGCAATCTAAAATGATAAACAAACATTTGTTTTCTTTTAGCAATGAAAATCCTAGCTACTAAAGAGAGAAGAGTACGATTCTTTCAGCATAGATCAAAGAGCACACACTAAATTCACTTTTCCTAAATCAATTTCCGCATGCAATCTAAATGCAAATGCACATGCATGTATTTTTTTTACCTTTCCTTAATGTGAGAATGCCAAAAAGAAAACCAAGTATAGATCTGAACTAATTTTCCTGAGCGACACTTTAGCAATTTCTTTTCAAAAACGAAAGGAAGACTAAGATGACACTTTTAATTTTGAATGGAAAACTGCTTTTGACACTTCAAAGAATTGGCAATTCAAATCAAATACAATGGAAAAATTGCAACCGAATATCTAAAAGAGGAAGACTTTATGACACTCTTTTTCTTGATTGAAAACGACAGTTACAACAACAGTTATGACACTTTCGAATCAAAAGACGATAGTTCGATTAAGCTGCTTTTTGCAAAGGAGGATTGTAAATGATGAAAAATACATAGAAAAAACATTTACAATTCTTTATAAATGGAGGCTGAATAATTTAAAGGAAGAAGGCTTCAACAATGATATACTGATCATAGGATGTAAAAACTACTGAATAGAGCTGAAAACAATGAAGAAAAAACCAAAATCCGGAGAGGGAAACAGTCTCCTTCAATCATCGCACCTGTCCTTAAGGAAAATAGGGATGCATCACGCTTGCAGCACACAGGAGGTGCGATGCATCCAGACTTCCAATGAGAGATAGTGTGATGCTCCAGGGATGAGACTGAACTTGGTTTTCACTCACAATTTGCAGCTAAGTTCAGTGATTTAGGCTGAGCTTATGATGGACAGTAAACACAAAGTATAGGGGTATGATCTTATGAGGTTATGGAGCTACCACCAAGGCACTTAGGGTGTTTGCAAGTCAGATTTTCAGTTCATAAACCAACCCATAGATTGACTGAAGCAGCATTGATCTACTTTGCACTTGCATAGCAAGTGCAGTTTGAAGGATAGCTGGCTTAACTTCAGGCTCCGTCTATAGTTTATAAAGAAAACAATAGTAACAAACAAACAAAGTATTCACTCCCCAGTGGAGTAGCCATTTTTTTCTGAGAAAACTACTCTCTATTCAAATATGCTAGTCCCAGTAATACAGGTAGCTATCTTAGAAACAAACAATTCAAAGTAACTTGTGTTTTCTTTTATGGGAGATAGATAAGAGAGAAGCAGAGAACACCAACCTTAGTCTTTCGCTTGGCTCCTTGCTTGTTTACTCTCTCCTTTGATAAATATTTACCACTCCTTTCTCACTTATCCTGCTTCAAAGAACACTTGTAGAGGCAAAGCAACAAAATACCATCAAAGCATAGAGATCTAAATACCATAAACAATGTAGAATCAGATGTACATCAACCATACAATTGCATACATAAATAGAAGATTCAGAAATATACAAGTATATGGAGGAAAACTCAAATAACTTTATTGGTAGAAGTAGAAGAGAGGATTACAACCCAACTGTTTGATCCAGCGCCATCCTCCCAACATGAAATCCCTCTTCACCTCATGAAAAGCTAGATCACCCAACAATACAATGTCTCACAGAGAAACCAATAGCACTTCCTTACAAATTAAAAAATTTCAGCCTTTGGATCTCTGGGATGAGGGATCCATATATAGATAATTGTAGGGGGTGAGTCAGCTTCTAGGTTTTTGATTAGTGTCATTTCATTGATATTTCTTGGTTCCACTTGGAGATTTCATGATCTCTTACTGATCCTTGTGCGAATTCAGAGAGGAAAGTGTCATATGAGCAGTTTCTAGAAGATTTTCTGAGTTTCCACCTAGCAAACTACCTCTGCTATTTGTCTTCTCTCGCTCATCACACCCTATGGAAGGGCTTTTCAGTATGCATCGCACCCTCAACATGGAGCAGTCTGTATGGTCCAGTTTTGACCAGTTCTGAGTAGTTTTTCTAGGAGAAATTCTGGAAAATGATGTAATTAGTTGACCTTGATCCTTAAGGGTATGAAACAACACTTTTATGGGTTTAAGAGACCTTGGTTTATCGACATATGTGATTGGGGTTGCAGTGCCCAAATATGTCTATAACAATCATCCTTTTCTTCTAGTTGGCATATCATGGTGTTTCTCTCCTTTTCTTCTTCATCAACTTGCACTTCTATGAATGCCAAATCTTCCATCACCTTCTCAGCTCCTTGTGATTTTTTCTTGCTTCTTCTATTTGAGATATAAGGGAGGAGACCTCTTCCTTGTATTGATGAATTTCTATTTCAAGTTTGTTCAAGCTCTTGAGTATTTGTTGAAGGTGGCTTGACACAGTTTCTTCCATTTTCTTTTCCTTATCAAAATTATTTTTCATGGATATGACTTCTTCATGATGCTTTATTTTGTTTGATGAAATTCCTCCTTGAGTTTGGTCAGCTCCTCATCTCTTTCTAGTACTTGAAGCTTGAAAAGGTCAACTTCCTTCCTTGTCTTGTGTTGGTCACCATCTTGCACTTTCTTCTTAAGTTCGTCATTTTCCTTTTTCAAACTATTAATCTCTTCCTTTGAAGCTATAAGTTTAGTTTGGAGATCTTCTTCAAAGTCTTATTTACATTCTTCTTCTTCTAGGTCTTCTTTGGCCTTAATGTTATCATTCTTATTTTCATCTTACTTAATGGGTTTTGAATTTCCTTATTCTTGATTTCCATCATCTTCTTGACTAATGGTCATGGTTAATGATCCTTTTGAGTGAAGGTCATGAAGTTTGTCCCATATACCCTTTGCTCACGAACAATTTTACAAATTGGCCTTTATAGAATCTGGTAGCCCATTCAAGATTACCTTCATCGCTTTTGCATTGTACTCCTTAGATTCTTCATTCATCATATTATCAGTAACCACTGATTCCTATAATTCAACGCCTTGAACCATTAAGAAATTTTCCATTCTTACCTTCCATACATCAAATTTTCCAATGAACAATGACACCTTCGCAATTTGATTGTCTTCATTTTTTCATGATTGAGGAAGAGATATATTGAGGAGGATTGGAAGCTTTCTTCCTTGGGTTCGCCATTTGTGTTCTTAGGATGAACATTCAGGCTATTAGGCTTGTGAGTGAAGGTACTGGATCTAATACCAATTGTTGGAAATATTGAGAGGGGGTAGTGAATCGATATTTTTTTTTCAATTGTTATTTTTATCAATTAGATCACTTATATTTATAACACAAAATGAACAATAAGAATAAATTATTTTATTAATTTCTTCTTTACAATAAATCAAGTACAATATATGTAGGGCTCAAACCCTAGAAGAAGAAACTGATCTTCAATCTCCCAGGCTTCAACCTGTAATATGCCAAGCACCGAGTTGGACTTCCAAGGCTCCAACCTTGTAAGTTTTGAGGCACCAACCTCAAGAAATCCAACCATATATCTGGTTCATGCTTTGACCTAGTTTCTTAATGACTCTAGTCCTCTAGGGCTCCAACCCTATCCTCCAAGGCACCAACCTTGTCCTTTCAAGGATCTAACATATTTCGATCCAACCCTTAGTTTACTTTGTCAAGATATATTTCGTTATACTTCACGGCTCCCAATGTCTTCTTCAACGAACCCTGTCAAGCTTCAGCTATCCCTTCAGTTAGTCTCCACATCATGTCTCCATTGTTCTTCATGATACCCAAAACAAATATCTCCAAAGTCACCTCATGATTGCTTCAATGCAACATAGTCTCCAATAATATCTCCAAGATCAACTAAAGCTTCTCAACAAGATGTCTTCAAGTGGCTAAATAAAAATCTATAAAGGCTTCTTCAATATGCTTACACACCACTCTTAGAGTGTTCTTTAACAGGTATTAAAATCTTGAAGTGTCCTTCAATTATGCTTCAATATAGGATTAACCTTCAATCAAGACTCAAGTATGCTTCACACAAGCTCCAAGATCTAATTTGCTATAAATCCAACTTCAAAAGGGTCTTCAATGTGCTACAAAAGGGTACCTCATGACTGTTTCAAAAAGAATTTCAATTGTTGCTACAACTGTAATATAGGAAAATGACCTCCTCATCAGCTCAGAGGATAAAGACATGATGATTGAAGGACTGACCAAGTTCACAAGCCCAGTTGTCAAGCTAACACTACCTAAACATTAGCGACCTTCTTTGTAAAGCTTTCTAGCAAGGCTAAGGGTGTGTTAGTGCCCAAAGTAACTCTGTTTTCTACCTCGAGAAGAACGTTAGTGAATCCTAATGAGTTTCTATGGGTCAAGGGAACGATTTGACTCAGAACATATCCCTAGATTCTTTCCTATGTTAGCTCATAAAAGCAGGGAAACATCAAAACTCGACCTGTTTGGGCGAATTACTAATTCCTACTAGAGTATGCAAATGAGAAAGAGCACTAAGGCATGGAAAAATCACTTCTTTTGCCTAATGGAACTCATGAAGGACTTGGAAACCCTAACCTTACATGTTATATATGCAAAGCTTGGGCCACTGTGAAAGAGGTCAAACCATTCGAAAGGATTTCCTATTTGACTATCGACTAGAGTCTCAGACTAAGGCATCAGAAGAGGTTAATAAGGGAGAAAGAGAGGGGAGATGGAGGGGCAAGGGAAGGATGATGCAACTAATTGTTGTAATCACTCCTTTTACATCAATATAGAACTGCAGTTGTGTTCTCCACTCTAAGATGTTGATAGTGTGACTTGTTTGTATGGTTATTTAATATCATTAGCATGAGTGGCTTAGTTATATGCAACTAGATATCCTTATATGTTCATGCATTGTTTATGAAGGTTTTATGTTGTGATATTACGCTTGTCTTTTCTATGTGCATGTTTTGATCTAGAGCTAGCTCAGGGGTTTTCTGCCTAGCTACATTGTGCTCTCCAGCAACACCACACTAAGACTCAAGGTAATAATTCCTTCTCGCTTTGATATTCATTTGTTAAACATAGATATGCATGTATCTTTGTTAAAACTGCATCTAATCTGACTATCTACCAAGGATCCTAAGAAGATTCTTGAGGGTTTATACATCACCAAACACTCATGCATTAATCCCTATAGCAGCATTATCAACTCTGTTGGGGACTACACTTAGTTCCTAGTTTTTCCTAAAAAAATTCCTAGATATATCTTTCTTCTAGGTCTTCATGTACATCTTCATTCCCTTTCTGACCATTCAGGACCATACATCACCCTTGTCTCAGTGCTGAGCCCTAGATCTGATCCCCGCAACCCATTTTTTGAGTATTTTTCCTCACTAACACAGGTTACTAGTGAAAACAATTCTTTATAAAGCATTGTGCCCTCACAAATGTAGCGTTAGTGCTGGAACTAACTCTCTGTAGCCTCTAGTACAGAGCGTTAGTCAACCATTTCTTCATAAACAACTTGCAATTTGACCTCATGGGTTAGGAAATCTACATGTAGACTGATCACGGATCTGCAGTTGCACTTGTTTGACTGATCTGTGTCCTCAACAAATTTTTTTTAAGAAAATAGCTTTACTTCTTAAATATTTTGTTTTCATTAAAGAAAAAAATACAAAATATCTTATTGTTCTACTTAGCTGGTTAGATCTGCATTATTTGGCTTCAATATTTGTTAGTGAACATTGAAGTTCTGTCGGTTGTGCTAGTGTTTTACTGAATAGGATGCATGGTATAAATATTGATGTACGAATGACTCTCCCTTTGTAAAAGCAGCCTATTCATCGAAAGTGAAAATTTACGAGCATTTTTTTTGCATGCTTTGAGTCAGAGTCCCATATAATTCCATATGTCAACACCCTTATCGAAGACTTTAATGAATTACATTTAAAATCTACCTAATGAAATTAATCAGCAACTCTTTTTAGATTAAAAACGCATTAGTTTAGGCTAAGATGTCAGGATAGGCAGTGTGAGTTAACTGCCCAAGATCATACACCAAAACTAGTGTCATTAAAGAGAGAAATCCTTCTGCACTCATACTATCCAGGACCACTCTAGTAAACGTGGAGCTAAATACAAGACAACATCGTACTATAAGTGGAGGTAGCCCACCTTTGCTTACATCTCCTTCAGGGATATCAGAGCTGAGTCGGGGACTCAGGTATCCTGCCCACATAGCATACTGTCTACGACTATGTCCCCCCCGGTGGTGTCTATGATTTGAGTTATCCTTAGCGGCCATACTTTTAGGGATGAACACAAGGTAACTGGGGCAGGCTTCCATGGTACCTAACACAGACAAACCTACTCTGTCTTTGGTTTTTGGGAGGGTTCTCATCCTCACGAGAGTACTTGGCTCCTTAATTTGAGGTTCGGGAGAAGCTCAAAAGTAATCATAAATGTACATTTTGTTGGCTCTCTCTATTATTCATTATGATACTGGGTTCATCTCTAGTGATTGGTGCTTATCAGACAAGGTCATTTCCCTCAGTTTGTTGATTGATTTCCTTAGTGTATTTTTTTTAAGTGCCAGAGTGTTATCACCAAGACTTTAATAAACATTACTGTAAAATTTATTGATAAAAATTATTGGCCACCGTGGCTACATTCGGCCCTCATCATCAATCTAGATGGTTGTTAAGAATTCCTCCACTCGCTATGGAGGATCCTCCGAGCCCCAATGAATTGGAATACCTGTCTTCGAGAAATCAGTCTCCAAGATCTAACATAGAATCAATTTGGACATCCCATGATTCAGTTTTACCAGAGGATTTCCTTACTCAACGATTTCTTCCTCCATACAATCTTTCGATCATGAATCCATTGGGACCACTCTTGGTTCCCGTTGCATTTGTACCTCCTCTGTCTTTCATTGGAACATTTCCACCCATCCCATCGACGACTAACAGGTCATGGGATTTTGTGGACACTTTTGATCCACCACCACCTCCCTAGTCGAGGGTGAGTACCACACCTCTAATGGTGAACCCCGCTATCCCATCTTTTCCAGGTTCAAACCCTATCATGACACCCACCACAAGTGGAATCCATTACATTCTGGGTTCCACCCCTTTCATGTCAGCCCCTGGACCTTCGACAAGTGCTACATATAGTGCTCCTTATAATCCTCAATATAGCATGGTTAGCATGGGTCCCTTCAACCAGCTCTATGGTTGGCATCCATTGTATAGTTCTAACCCCCAAATTTAGGTATCTAGGGTCATAGTTCCCAGTATGCATATACCAGCAGGAAGCGTAACAATTCCCCCTCCATTTTTAAGTTTGCATGGTCAGTAATTGATTGACATGAACCCTCCTTATGTTGTTCAAGGACCTATGGTTAGTTATGTGGTGAGTGAGAACCCTCAACAAGGTCCCAATCAATCCATAGGGGTACCCTACTCACAACCTAAAATGAGTCAAGAGGGCACTCCTTATCCTGGGGGAACTTCCATCCTATAGCCTAATGACTCCTATGGAAATCCACAATACAATACTATACCCGAAGGCAATTACTATACCATGCCATGTGTGTATAATACTGGAAACAACACGATGGGAGGACTGCAAGGATCCTCAAGTCATATGTCATCACCTTGGTCTGATTCAGGGGCATCAAACACCTTGACTTTCTTGGCAATGCTTCATATCCACGACTTGTAAAAAATTACAAATGACCCCATCTATCACAACTTACTTTGGCTGCCAATCCCGCATAAAATACCTTATAGACATCCTGAAGTTCGAAGGGAAGAAAGGGGAGGATTCGGGTATACACATCACCACCTATCATCTATTGTGTGTTTCTAACTCCATGGTGGATGATAGTATCCAGTTGTGTCTCTTTCCCTGCACCCTTACTGGAAATGTAGCCAAGTGGTACATCGCGTTACCATGCACGTCAGTCAATACCTTTGGCACTTTAGTGATGGAATTCTTAAAGCACTTCCAGTTACCCATCCACTACAAAACTGGGACGGAACTCCTCACTTCATTACATCAGGACACTACCACCCACATCTCTGATCATATACATGAATGGAGAATTTAGCAGTGGTTAGTCAAGGCTCCCTTCCCAGACTATCTATTAGTGGATTGGTTCTGCAAGTTTCTACTCCCCCAAATCACTAAAGATGTTTCCTTAGGGGGTGTGGTCATAAAAGACCAATCCATTCATCATTCCCAACACTTAGAGCTGATATATTCATAGTCTAGCACTTTATATGACATTATTCCCAATGCCCCTCATAACTCCAATGCTCACTTAGATATGATATATTTGTAGTCTGACACTTTGTACGACATTATTCCCAATGCCCCTCGCAACTCCAATGCTCTCGCTACTCAGCAAACTAGAGCGCATGCCGATGGGATTATCAATGCAACCTTCAGGGCTGTTGTAAGACAACTCAGTGGCCACATTTCCCAGATGTCAGTTGACCCCTCTACCAAATCGACTGCTCTTCCTACCACCGTGATAAACTTTGTGCAGTCTACACAAAAACCCAGTGGTAAGAACAAGAAGAATAAGAAAAAGACCGCTCCTTCTGAAGAGCAGTCAACAAAGTAGTACAAGCTAAAGTAGAAGTTTGTTGTGCCCTATGATGATGGAAAGGATAAACCTACTAGATTCCCTTGCAAAATCTATACCAAAGACCACATGACTTATTTTTGTTTGGGTCTTCAGGAATGCACATATTTCATTGCTAAAAAGGAAACTGGTAGGACCCCTGCTATCCTTAATAATCCTTTCCTTGGTTAGTAGTAGCAACACCTTATTGCAAACCAACCCCAACCCCCATAAGCGGAAAATGGCGATTTGCAACATCCTTCAGCTGATGAAGGACCATCTACAGTTTACACCTTTGAAATGGTAGATCTACAAACCAAAGCCAAATCTTATGGAGCTCCAGTCACTCAGTTAGAGGAACCCTCCTCAAGTCAAAACCAACTACCTTCTAACAATCTTCATATCGAAAGGCCGGTTGTTGATCTTGTGATCCATCCCTGCAAAAGGGGCACTTCGTCGCACAATGCATAATACATCTTCACGTGCCTCCTAAAACTACAATATTGTATAAGATTTGGCGTAAGCACTGTCGGTTATGTCGATGCTCAAAGTATTACAAACCTATCCAGCACAAAGGAAAGCTTTGGTTTTGTCTATTGGTGGTATCGACCCCTAGGATTCCATGCTTGTAACTTTTAACATGCAAAAATGTAAACCTCCCCTTTCACACCAGCTTTCATTTTAGATGCAAATATTTTTGAAAGGGAAAGGAATACATAGAACTATCATTGACGAAGGTGTTTCAACCTACGTAATGTTGGCTTCATGTTGGATCGCTTTGGGTTCTCCAACCCTATCCCCATTTTTGAATTCCCTTAAATCTTTCGACAGCCACACTTTCATCCCAAAAGGTTACCTAGCTAGCTACCCCATCACCTTGAATGGGAAAACGGTAACGGTGGACATCGAAGTCGTAGATAGAAAGCTCGACTATAATCTATTGTTGGGTCACAGTTGGACTTACACCGTGACTGCCATTGTGTCTATTGTCTTTCTCATCATCCTATTTCCATTGGATGTGTTAGCGCTTGGAATTCACCTAGGCTGAGATAGACAAACTCTCAAGGATACATCAAACCATTTCACCTCGTAGCTAGCCCTACGAGGTATGAGAAGGCTCTCTCGGGTCAGATTCGGTAGATCTTTCAATATGATAAGCTGACCAATTAGGATCAAAGATTTTAGGCTAGTAAATTGATAAGGGGGGTTGATTTAAAGATTTTTGGTTTTTTGGTGGCAATTGGAGGGAGTGCAATTCAGGGTGCGGGGATTGAGCACAGTTTTTGCAGGGGGATCTTTGGGGCAAGGTAGGAGTGAGCGCTGATGCCTTAATCTGAGATGGATGATCAGGGATGATAGAGAAGGAGCTAAAGAGGGCAAACAACCATTTGAATCCTCTCTAGATAGCAGAAAACATAAATTTCGAACAAACTAAAAAGCTGAGCATGTCAAAGCATGTATTCAAACTTTACCACTTCATCTGTCCAAATAGAAGCAAAAGAGAGATGTAGAATACATAAACAAACTTACAAGAACATGTAGAGAACACACCATCAACACTACAATCCACAAGAATCCACAAGGATGTCTGCAAAACCCTGGCCTTCTTCCTCTTGAAATTGCAAAGATAGATGTACAATATACAATGAAACTTTCTCCCACAAGAGTCCAACCTTCCAACCTCTCAAAATGACTAAGAAAACACATAATATAGGAAATCTAACCTCTTCCCTTGCCTCTAGCAGTCGAGCTCATCCTTTTAGGAGAATTTTGAACTAATTCCAAACTAAGCACTAGATAATAGGTAGCTCAACAACTTGCCTCTATTACTTAGCTAACTGATTCATGCATTAATTATTCACTTTTTACATCAAGGAAGCTTCTAGAAGGGTAAAGAGAGATAAAATCTATCAAAGTGCCATGAAAATATTACATTGATCCATCATCTACAAGTAAAAATGGTCAACCATAGTCAAAA
>APFE031064734.1:23296-34044 GCA_000404065.3 Pinus taeda
GAATGTGGTGACATAGTAGTGAAATGGAGGTGAAATGGAGGTGATATAATGGACATAATAGTGAAAGTGTAATGGAAATGAATGACATTTTCAAGACTCAACACATATCCTACCATCATGCCCTCTATCGCTTTGACCCAATGCTCATAAGATTCCTCAACAAAAAAAATCTTTCTTGTCCCGTTTCATGTCAACTAATGTAGGACACCTTATTTCCTACCTTTCAACATGTCTCTTCCTATCGACTTCAACACTCTATCTAGAAAAAAGACCCAGAAATAGTTCATTGGCTTGGTACTTGCAGACATTAGTGGCAGGTCACCTTGTGTTTGGTCAGGGATTTTCATTATTGGCTCCTAGTTAAATGATTCTACGATTGTTTGCGTCTGTTAACGGTCTCCATTATTAATTGGTAATCAGACGATTTCTTGCATGTCCAACATCAACACCTATATTCACATGTATCGATCTATGTTGTTCGGTGAAGCAGAAATCAAGACCTTGAGTAGAGGCTTGCATCACTCAGCCTTGTTTCCTCTCCCAAGTTGCGTTATTGTTTTTTGGAGACAGCTTATTAGAATGATCCTATTATGACACAGGTTCTGCATTATTCTTATCGGTTTCCAGCATCGTCATATCTCTTTTCTGAGAAAATCTCTCTGACATAGGTACTGAGCATGGAAATTCCCAACTCAGGACATGATTTTAGTTGTTTTATATATATGTGTTGTATCAGGTTTCTCATACCGCCTGAAGCTCCGATCCTCTCTCTATTTTTTCCAAAGAAAAGGAAAGTTGAATATAAAGTATTTCAGCCATCGTCGTAGCCTATGATCTCACACATTAGGGGGAATTTGTTATACAGGAAAATGCTCTCTTCATCAGCTCAGAGGATAAAGACATGATGACTGAAGGATTGACCAAGTTCATAGGCCTAGTTGTCAGGCTAATGCTACCTAAACACTAGCAACCTTCTTTATAAAGCTTCCTCAAAAGGCTAAGGGTGCGTTAGTGTCCCAAGTAACTCTGTTTTCTACCTCGAGAAGAGTGTTAGTGAATCCTAATGAGTTTCTATGGGTCAAGGGAACGAGTTGACTGAAAAAATATCCCTAGATTATCTCCTATGTCAACTCATAAAAGTAGGGAAACATCATAACTCGACCTGTTTGGGGGAATTACTAATTCCTGATGGAGTATACAAATGGGAAAGAGCACTAAGGCATGGAAAAATCACTCGTTTCACCTAATGGAACTCATGAAGGACTTGGAAACACTAACCTTTCATGTTATATATGCAAATCTTGGGCTGTTGTGAAAGAGGTCGAACGATTCGAAAGGATTTCCTATTTGACTATCAAGTAGAGTCTCAAACTAAGGCATCATAAGAGGTTAATAAGGGGGAGAGAGAAGAGAGCTGGAGGGGTAAGGGAAGGATGATGCAACTAATATTTTTAATCACTCTTTTTACATCAATATAGAACTGTAGTTGTGTTGTCCACTCTGAGATGTTGATAGTGTGACCTGTTTGTATGTTTATTCAATATCATTAGCATGAGTGGCTTAGTTATATGCAACTAGATATCTTTATATGTTCATGCATTATTTATCAAGGTTTTATACTTTGATATTACGCTTGTCTTTGCTATGTGCAGGGTTTGATCTGGAGATGGCTCAGGGGTCTTCCACCTAGCTACATTGCGCTCTCCAACAACACCACACTAAGACTCGAGGTAATAATTCCTTCTCACTTTGATATTCATTTGTTAAACATAGATATGGATTTATCTTTGTGACAGTTGCATCTAATATGACTATCTACCAAGGATCTCGAGAAGATCCTTCAGGGTTTATACATCACCAAACACTCATGCATTAATCCCTATAGCAGAATTGGCGACTCTGTTGGGGACTACACTTAGTTCCTAGTTTTTCCCAGAAAGTTCCTAGATATCTCTTTCTTCCTGGCCTTCTTGTACTTCTTCATTCCCTTTCCAACCATTCAGGACCATACTTCACCCTTCTCTCAGTGCTCAACCCTAGATCTAATCCCCACAACTGATTTTTTGAGTATTTTTCCTCACTAACGCAAGTTACTAGTGAAAACAGTGCTTTAAAAAGCATTGTGCTCTCACAAACAGAGCGTTAGTGCTGAAACTAACTCTTTGTAGCCTCTAGTACAGAGCATTAGTCAACTATTTCTTCATAAACAACTTGCAATGTGACCTCATGGGTTAGGAAATCTGCATGTAGACTGATCATGGATCTGCAGTTGCACTTGTTTAACTGATTTGTGTCCTGAACAATTTTTTTTAAGAAAATAGCTTTACTTCCTAAAGATTTTGTTTTCATTAAAGAAAAAATACAAAAAAGTTTATTGTTCTGCTTAGCTGGTTAGATCTACATTATTTGGTTTCAATAGTTGTTAGTGAACATTGAAGTTCTGTCGATTGTGCTAGTGTTTTACTGAATAGGATGCATGGTATAAATATTGATGTATGAATGATGCTCCCTTTGTAGAAGCAGCTTATTCATCAAAAGTAAAAATATATGAGCATTGCTTTTTCATGCTTTGAGTCAGAGTCCCATATAAATTCATACGTCAACACCCCTACCGAAAACTCTAATGAAGTACATTTAAAATCTACCTAATAAAATCAATCAGCAACTCTTTTTAGATTAAAAACACATTAGTTTAGGCTAAGATGTTGGGATAGGCAGTGTGAGTTAACTACCCAAGATCATAGACCAAAACTAGTGTCATTAAAGAGAGAAATCCTTCTACACTCATACTATCCGGGATCACTCCAGTAAAAGAGGAGCTAAATACAAGACAACATCAAACTATAAGTGGAGGTAGCCCGCCTTTTCTTACATCTCCTTTTGGTATTATATTTATCGGTGATCCCTTTAGGGATATCAGAGCTGAGTCGGGGACTCAGGTATTCTGCCCACTCAACATATTGTCTACGACTAGGTCCCCCCTGGTGGTGTCTGTGATTTGAGTTATCCTTAGTGGCCATACTTTTAGGGATGAACACAAGGTGACTGGGGCAGGCTGCCTTGGTAACTAACACAGATGAACCTACTCTGTCTTTGGTTTTTGGGAGGGTGTTTGTCTTCGCGAGAGTACTTGGCCCCTTAATTGGAGGTTCGGGCGAAGCTCAAGGGTAATCATAGTTGTACATTTTGTTGGATCTCTCTGTTATTCATGGTGATACTGGGTTTCATCTCTAGTGATTGGTGCTTATCAGACAAGGTCATTTCCTTCAGTTTGTTTTTTGATTTCCTTAGCGTATTTTTTTTAACTGCGAGAGTGTTATCGCCAAGACTTTAATAAACATTACTATAAAATTTATTGATAAAAATTATTGGCCACCGTGGCAACATCCGGCCCTCGTCATCAATCTAGAAAGTTGTTATGACTTCCTTCACTCACTATGGAGGATCCTCCGAGCCCCAATGAATTGGATTACCCATCTTTGGGAAATCAGTCTCCGATATCTAACACAGAATTAGTTTGGAAATCCCACAATACAAGCTTACCAGAGGATTTCTTTACTCAAGGATTTCTTCCTCCATACAATCCTCCAATCATGAATCCGCTGGGACCACTCTTGGTTCCTGTTGCATTTGTACCTCCTTTGTCCTTCGTTGGAACATTTCCACCCATCCCATTGATGACTAACAAGTCATAGGATTTTGTGGACACTTTTGGTTCACCACCACCTCCCCAGTCGATAGTCAGTACCACACCTCTAATGGTGAACCCCACTATCCCATCTTTCCTAGGTTCAAACCCTATCGTGACACCCACCACGAGTGGAATCCATTACATTCCGAATTCCACCCCTTTTGTGTCAGCCCCTGGACCTTCGACAAGTGCTACATATAGTGCTCCTTATAATGCTCAATATAGCATGGTTAGCATGGGTCCCTTCAACCAACTCTATGCTTGGCATCCAGCATCGTCATCTCTCTTTTTTGATAAAATCACTCTGACATAGCTACTGAGCATGGAAATTCCCAACTCGGGACATGATTTTAGTTGTTTTATATATATGTATTGTATTAGGTTTCTCATACCGCCCGAAGCTCCGATCCTCTCTCTATTTTTTCCAAAGAAAAGGATAGTTGAATATAAAGTATTTCAGCCATTTCGTAGCCTCTGATCTCACACTAGGTGGCATTTTTTATACAAGAAAATGACCTCCTCATTAGCTCAAAGGATAAAGACATGATGACTAAAGAACTGACCATGTTTATAGGCCCAGTTGTCAAGCTAACGTTTCCTAAACACTAGCAACCTACTTTATAAAGCTTCCTAGCAAGGCTAAGGGTGTGTTAGTGCCCAAAGTAACTCTTTCTATTACCTCGGGAAGAGCATTAGTGAAACCTAATGAATTTCTATGGGTCAAGGGAATGAGTTGACTGAGAAAATATCCCTAGATTCTCTCCTATGTCAACTCATAAAAGCAAGGAAACATCAGAACTCAACCTATTTGGGGGAGTTACTAATTCCTAATGGATTATGCAAATGGGAAAGAGCACTAAGGCATGGAAACATCACTCTTTCTGCCTAATGGAACTCATGAAGGACTGGGAAACCCTAACCTTACATGCTATATATGCAAGGCTTGGGCCATTATGAAAGACGTCAAACCATTTGAAAAGATTTCCTATTTGATTGCCGAGTAGAGTCTCAGACTAAGGCGTCAGAAGAGGTTAAGAAGGGAGAGAGAGAGAGGAGCTTGAGGGGTAAGGGAATGATGATGCAAATGATGTTTCTAATGACTCTTTCTACATCAATATAGAACTACAATTGTGTTGTCCACTCCAAGATGTTGATAGTATGACTTGTTTGTATGTTTATTCAATATCATTAGCATGAGTAGCTTATTTATATGCAACTAGATATCTTTATACGTTCATGGATTGTTTATCAAGGTTTTATGTTGTGATATTATGCGTGTCTTTGCTATGTGTAGGTTTTGATCTAGAGCCAGCTCAGGGGTCTTCCACCTAGATGGATTGCGCTCTTCAATGACCCCACACTAAGGCTCGAGGTAATAATTCCCTCTCACTTTGATATTCATTTGTTAAACATATATATGCATGTATCTTTGTGACAGTTGCAGCTAATCTCACTATCTTCCAAGGATCCTGGGAAGATCCTTGAGGGTTTCTACATCACCAAACACCCATGCATTAATCCCTATAGAAATAGTTGGTCCAAAACTAGCTTCTAACAGTCTTAAAAGGCACTCTAGAAATACCTTCAATAAATTTCTATAAAGATCTCTCCCAAACTTCCTTTTAAGTTCAAGAAAAACTGCTTCAATGTGGTGTGAAGGTGTGCTCTTTAGTTATGCAGAAAATTGTTCCTAGGTGAGATTAATCACAGGTGGCTCCCACAGCTTGTTGCACTAGTAACAGTCTTCTGCAATTGAAGATCGAGCTTCTTTAAGATATTTTTCTCAAAGTCTGAGAACTTAACAAACTTGTAGATTGTAGTCTTCACACAATATTGTCCAATCACTTCTCCATGGTGTAATTGTTCTAAGATATGCACTAGTCTATAGACCATAGGTATGAAATATCATAGACAGAACTAGAATTCGATTTTACGTGAGGTCTGTGTCTTGTCACAGGTGGTTGTCCAAGATTTTAGCGCATTCACAAGTCTCTACTATAGTGATCTTCCAAAAAAACAAATTTTGGTCCACAATTCTATGATCCAAGCTATATATTTTTAGCTTTGAATTTCAACTCAACAAAAAGATCACCCCAAATAGTAGATTATTATGTCTTCTCGGCCTTTTGTACAATTATGTGCTCCTTCTCTGAAATGGTCATCGAAATTGTTGAGGAGAAATGCAGTTCGAACTTTATATATATTGTTTTTTGCAAACCAAAGTGAAGAGATGTGTCACGGTATGGAGGCTGACATGAAAGACAAGGTGTAGGTTGGCTCACTATCAAAAATATATTTTTAACTTGAAAATTCAACATCTCAAAATTATTTGGAATTTTGGGGAAAGTAAGGGCTCATGGGAAAGAGGAAAAAATCCTCTTTAAGATGGTATAGGTTCCATATTGAAAGATTTCCTCCAAGTTGCCCAATTTTATTTTTCTTTGAAACTATCCTCAAATTGTGTGCATAAAATGTTTGGGATAGTATAAATTCTCCATTGTTTGGATTCTTCCTCATTATAGAATCATATAGGAGTGCAGTATCCATGTCATCACGTATCCGACAATATCATAATATACTAGTGCACTGATATGTTATAGTGCAACATCATTAGGAAAGTTCCAAAGTATTCTTCCAACCATGTCATCGAGACCATTATCAAGTGTGGTCATTCAAGAGTATAACATCATCACGTGTATGAATTCATCAAGTATAGTCCTCCACATGAAAGACTTGTATATTGGAACTTAAGGTCTACATCATCAATTAAGGCACATGATTGAAACTTTGTAACATCATAGTTAGTTCAAGGACTTTATTAGTGGCTTGACATATTAATAGGTTAGCATCTTCATTGATGGCATATTTATCAAACAAGAGTTTTTTGAACATGTACCTCATCATCATCTGGAAACAGGCATCTCAAGAGTACTTTCCATCTCGGCCAATTTCATATTGAAATCAATGACAACCTTGATTAACATATGCTAACTAACGTCTAAATAAGAGGCTTAGAAACAAGGTTGTGCAAAAGGGTTAACAATATAGGAATGGCTAGAATTGACTCAAATGTTGAAAAATGCGCTGATAGCAAAAACTACCTAAAATGAATCATTAGAAATCCTTAAATTAATATACTTAAAAATTTATATACATACAATTATTTATAATTTTGAATGTCAAACACATATTTCATTATAATTGGGAAAATTTTATATAAAAACATTGCTAGAATTGAGTTTTTTGGTTATCTTGAAATTCTAGATCCATTATTTAATTTCAAATTTAATGAAATATGTTAATATATATAATATTAATATTGAAGTTATTTAATATACTAACATAATTTAATTAATAATAAATATTATTAAAGTGGTTGATATCATATATCATGCTTAATAAAAAAATAAGTTAAATACTTTTACATTATTTAAATTTAAATGATGTATCCCATGGAACATAGAGTAGATGGTGACAAGTTGTTATGTTAATGCACTTTGTGGTATAAAGGTCAATGATTTGAAACTCTGTTGGAAAAAATCTAGTCATGCTAAGTGCTTGTGTTGCCAAGTACAGGTGCAATCCCTAGCTTATTTTGACGGCTTAGTGATGGGCCTCCAAATTAGACATAAGTTAAGGCCCATATGACCATCCTTTAGCACATTAAGCCTCTCTTACTGTAATAGATGACATATTTTTAGTTGTAATATGTTCATTAGGAAGGTTTAGAGATAATTGCATATTTGTGCCTAATATTATTTATTTTTGTAGGATATTTTTTAGAATATTAGGAAAATTATGAAGATTTGGAGGAGGAGATAACATAGGAACTTGCTCCATGCCACATGAGGATCAATATTGGATAATAAATGAAAAATATATTATGAAATTATTTCATAAATTCTAGAGCTCCATTGATTGAGAAAATCTAGGAATGTGTTCCCTGTCATTTAATGAAAATTCCTAGTGTTGGGAACTAGATCCAATTTTTGAGGGATTTTGGAGGGAAAAGTTGCCTCCTTTAAAGAAGAATGCTTCCTCGTCACTTTGTATAAGTACCGACTTGAATTTTTCTCTAGATACATGCATTCTTAGTCTTCTTGTGGAGAAAACTTGTTATTTAGCAGCTCCACTTTCATTTCTAGCACGGATGTACTTGGATTGATTCAAATAATGAATTTTGGTGCCATTTGTAGCTTCTGAAGGTTTTTTTCCATCATGAGCCTCTGCGTTTCCTTGGTTTTTGACATCCAATGAGCCTCAAAAATATCTTGTACAATTTCTTTATTTCATTTGAATGTCTTTCTCACTTGCACCTCTTATTTGGTGCATTTATTATTCATGTTTCCTTTGTTGTAGGTCATATTGGTTAAATTATATAAGTGAGATATTTTCCTCGTTATTGTTAGATTCACAAGCATGATTCATCCTTAGAACAACTTTGAAAGGTCATATTCATCATTGAGCTACCTGGATTGGTTTACTAGTTCACAAATCTAGAATTTTTGGAAGTCCCTTGTAGACAACTAGTAGTAATTTTATGCTATTTTTTATAACGTGTTAATGAACTTAATTTGAGTTGATTCCTTGTATTGGGTCATAAAAAAATTCAATTTAATAAAAAAATTACCCCATAGCATTTTCAATTGATTAGGTTATGCATTTGATAGGTTAACTAGCTCACTAGTTCTTGAATTGTTGGTTTTTAGAGTAGTAATTTTATGCTATTTTTAGAATGTGTTAACAAGGTTATTTTGAGGTCATTGTTATGAAACTAGCTCACAAAAATATAGAAAATATAGATGAATTCCTTATAATTCAGCCTCTTTGAGGGGGCAACCTCCTTTACATTACACAAATGAATAATTCTTGGATGATACAAATGGAAAGATCTCCTTTCTATATATAGGAGTCTAAGGGGTCATAATATAATCAGAGCCGACATAAAAATAATAATGTAAGGCACAATAATAACAATAAGGGGTTACACCAGTAGTATAGGGGCCTAACAGGCATTCCAATTGGAACAAAGTCCTAGGAAATCCTAATTAATAACAAAAATTTTCCCATGTCATTTTAATTTTATTTACTATGGCATTCGACAATTTATCTCACTCTTGTAGCAAAACAAGGCCTCCTGTAGCACCTCCTATAGCACTCTTGTAGCACATGTAAACTTGACCAGATTTTCTCCAAATGCTTGGTTTTTACTTCTTAGGCTTGAATAACGACCTCTACGCTATAAAACAATGATTGAGAAAGACCAAAAACCTCTTAAGCCTTGCCTATTCTCCGTTGCAGTTCACATCTGCAATTATGGTTAGTGGATAGAGTCATGACTTGAAGAGCATAATGAGATTACTTTATGAAGCACCTTATGGAATTTGTTGAAAACATATCTCTTCAATTCAGCGATTGAAGAATGTTTTCATTTTATACATATTAACCTATGTTTTCCATTCCTAACATTTCTATTTCTATTGCATAGACTAGACTTCCTTTTGATGTACAATTTACACTCTCCAAATAGGATAATGTTTGCATTTCTACAAGTAATATTATCATTTACATTCATCAAAAGTAGAATAGTCTTTCCTTTCGGAAAAATTAACTAGGATTTCCTCTCTACAAAAGTAATTAGGTTTCATTCCTGCAAACAGAGTAACATTTCCATTTATGTTATTAGTTTAGGCTTGGGTTTCATGACATTCACTTCATTGCATGAAGTCAACGAAATAATGACACATTGCACGTTGCACAGATAGTGCCAACAACTCTTAAGTTTGTACGAACCCCTGGTTGATAATTTAAGTTGGTAGCCTTGATATTTGTAGCATTCTTGTAGAAATATTGTCACTCATCCCTTTTTGGTCTCATTGTTGGGGAGCTGTCAAAGTTTGCATTTTTTTCTTCCCTAGTTGATCCATTTCTTGAAAAACAAAAAAAACTGCATTAGGAAAATTTCATTTCAAAAAATTTCATTGCATTAGCATTCTTATTCAACTTTTTTATAAAATCATAAAAATTTCTTCTCCAACATAAAACCCCCCATTTGATCATGTGATGCAATAAAAATCACATAACCATCCACTTTTGCAGGTAGAGGAAGAATAGGTGGCAAAGAAGGTAGAAGAAATGGATGGAGATGATGACAATGAGGACGATCCTCTTGGATTTCACATTCAAGATACTAATATCAATGTCCATATGAAGAGAATCCCTCAATATTTCCTTCCCAAATTCCATGGTATAAGGTAAGAGGATCCATAAACCTTCTCTTTAAATTTTAAATACTTTGTAGATCTTATGGTTACATATTAGACACTCAAAAATTGAGATTGCTTTCAACAACATTGAAGGATAGAACTCTTAAATGTTTCATGAGTATAGGGACTAATTCAATAATATCATGGAATCATATGCAAAATATTTTCTTAGAAAAATATAAATATCATGATATTAAAGAAGAAATATTTAGAATGAATCAAATAAAAGATTAGAGCCTTGAGGATCTAATAAACAGATTTATGTAAAATGTTAATAGGGAAAAATTGCAGCATTTAGGATCTGACACATTAAAAACCATCTTACTTAGAACAATTATGGATGAGTGGATTGATATCCTTGATATCATGAGCAGAGGTGTTGTATAGAAATTATCATTTGAAAAAAATTGTGAAACATGCAAGCACATCTAAAGAGGAAGGGAAAGGGTAAGTAAATCAACATCAAGATCGGTAAGTCAAGATGGACTTGGAAATTTACTTGATAAATTCAAAAAAAATCTTGACAATCTAAGTGAACAAGTATAAATGTTAAGAATGCAAAATGAAGAAAAAGAGGATGTTGATATTTTTGTTATCCATGCAAAATCACATGCTACTAACTATTTCCCATCATTACCGAGGTTGAAGGAAGTTTACCAAGAGGACAATCGCCTAGTCAACTTGATATGATGCAAGAACCTAATTCTCAATTTCAAGGTTATGTGAATCCATCTCAAATTAATTGGAACACACTCTTTCATTGGAAACCTTGGCCATCTCAACCCCAACAA
>APFE031064747.1:16680-36057 GCA_000404065.3 Pinus taeda
GAAATTTTTAACTATTAAAAAATCCTACTTAGACCTAGCCAAATTCCACGAAACTTTTTGTGATCTAGTATGGTAATATACATCGACTCTAGACACTAAGATGTGTCAGGGGCTCAATCTTCAAACCGTCACCTCGGCTTTGGGGTAAAAAATGAGTGAAAAAATCCAGAAAATTATCCGCCTCTGAAAAAGAAGGGATAATTAACCGGATAGAAAAAACACTCCAAGGTGTACTCGTTTGCTGATCGAGTCCCACATCCTAGGCCTGTTACAAATTCAAGAAACATCATACTAGCATCACTTATTACAATTCCCCGTAGGGTGTGGAATCTGGGTACAAAGAAGAAAGATGATGAGAAGATAGAAGGAGAGTTAAAAAAATCTGTTGACTGATGACATCTGATGGTACAAGTGTCCTCTGGATCATCCTTGGGCATGGAGTCGTCACATAATCATCAGGTGCTACTCCAGTAGTCAACAGGTACATGATGCAAATTATGCCACAATGGATTGGTCTCAGGGCAGAATTAAGATAAACACTAGAATTCAATTCAATCAATGATCTGTAGAACACATCCACTAGTCAAATGCTAGCATAGAAATGTAACACAACTTTGCTAGGATTTGATTGCTTGACTTGTAATGTGCTTCATAATTGTCTTCCTTTTGAAATAATGAAATATATAACTTTTCGGTATTCATTACTGTTAAAGTTCTTAAAGTTCTTGTATTCACTGTTCCATGATGCATATACACAGCTCCCACCGAAGACCACACAAAACATGACATGATGTCATAACCTAGTAAGGCTAATAGGTCTTTCTTTTGAATCAGTCGGCCTCTGGTTTTCATCACACTTTTGGTGTATGTCTGACATTTGTGCACAAATTTTTAGGCCACCCTTCGGCTCTCCACTTGACATCTGAGCGCACCATTTTTACGCTAAACCCTATTACATCAAAGTTCCAGGGGTCTTTTACGCCAGAGTTTCAGGAGAGTCCGTTTGAATTTGTCGTGGAGTTTATGGCACTAAACTTGGAGGACACCGGAATGCTCACAAGGAGAGAATTGCTGCAAGAAGAGCTCAGAAATCTCATATGAACATTTAGCAGAGGTTTTGTAGCCTGGCACCCTCACCACTTGTTCCATCCTCTTATTTTACTCCAATTTCAAGCATTATGAATAGGTCTCTTCGTATAAGAGCTCACTCTGCAACTCTTCAAGGAGGGGGAGGAATAATGCCCACTAGAGGCTCCTAGTTTTCGAGCTCATGGATAACGGCTCTCTAGATAAATGGCTATTCTTGCATCCGGATCAGGGCAGTGGCGGTGTTGGAATTTCTAAGTCTCACGTGTTAGAAACCCTTCATGCACTTTACTAATTTATTTCTACCAACTTGTTTTGTTGATTAACAAGTTATTTACCATGTAAATACTGGAAATAAATACAAGTACATGCTCAACACATTACAGATCATCAACTGAAGGAAATAGAAACAAGAACACAAGTGAGACCGTTGTTTTTGGTCTAATGTCCCCAGAAAAGCCCAATGCGGGAAAATCGGTGCAGTTATCTGAGGGTTTGATTTATTAAGCAGTTTCAAAATACAATCTAGGTGCCAAATCCGGCTCACTCAACAGAGAAATATCAGTAGTAGTACCTCTCTACTTGGAAACAGATATTCCGGCTGAAACCCCGGATAAACACTTTAGCAGCTCCACAGCTCCAATCTGCCCCATGAAACCCCATCGTCAGCCTCTCTCTGGCTAGTGTTAGCCCAATGTCACTCTCGCTGGGCCTGCGTCAGCCTCTGGAGGCACTACATCAGCCCTATGGCCCTCTGCGCCAGCCACGCTGGCCCTCTGAGGTACTACGCAGCTCCTGGTTGCCTCTGCGTGAGCCTTGGCTAGCTCTGCATGAACCCTTGGCTGCTTTTGCATCCCTCTCTGGCTACTGCGTTGATCCTCCCAGTGTTATCTCTGCCTCTCTGCTTTTGTATTCACTGCCCCTTAGGTGCCACTCTGATCACTCTCTCAACTTTCCCAACAAACCCAGCCCTAGAAAGTCGAAATCTTGATCTCTTGGTGTGTTCTCCAAGTGACCCTCAAGCCTCCTCTTATACTTTTCTCGTTGACAAATCAACGGCCGAGATTAAGTCCCTAATCAATGGCTAAGATTAGATCTAGCTTGATCCATGACTTTTGGACCATTCTAACACAGTTTTATATTAATGCACATTAATATTTTATTTTCCCTAAGTTTAGACTTAAGGACTCGATTAAAAATATTAATTATTTTAATATCTCTCAAACTGCTTAGAATCTGCCCAAACCATTTCTGGGTATTGGAGATTTCATGTGCCTTAGCCTCTCCACCAATTTTCTTGGCTAGAGAACATCCAATGCTATCCCAAATCAACAGGCGGTAGAGACATAGGATGTTTGACGTGGGAACAACGCTACAATGTGGCAGTGGGAACTGCCTGAGTTCTAGCCTATCTGCACGAGCAGTGCAAAGAGCCCATGATGCTTTTAGATATAAAGATTGAGAACATCTTGCTCGACACAAAATTTAATCCCAAGGTCTCCGACTTTGGCATGTCAAAGCTCCTGAATGACGACATGATGCAAGTCGTGAGGATGGTGTGAGGGACGCCTAGTTACCTGGCGCCTGAGTGGTTTTGGCACTTTATCGCCACCAAGAAATGCGACGTCTACATCTTCGGGATTGTGTTGTTGGAGTTGGTGTCCGGGTGGAGGAACTTCGACCCCTCTGCGACCGATCCCCGACTCTATTATTTCCCGGGGTGGACCATGCTAAGGGCTCTGGAGGGAAAGTACATGGATTTGGTTGAAAAGAGGCTTCGTGATAACAGTGTGGATGGGTTTTCCTTCTTGTTGCAAATCAATTCAATGTTGGAAGTTTCTTTCCTACTGATGTCTCTGAAATGTTTGATTGTTAAGGAACAGGTTCTTGTTGGAAAAGGGCTTGAAAAGGAGATGCTCATCTTTCTAAGCCTAGATTGGTTTTCCCATTAGATGAGCAGAAGTTAGACTTATCATTGCGGTTGTTATGAAAACCCAAAATACCAACATTTTTCCATTCCATTGTTCCATCTGGTCTTAGTTTCACCTTTTAAGAGAAATTTGAATTGCTTGGTTCTTTTTTCTAAGTGAAAGTGACAACCAGGATAGGGTGAAATTTCATCTCTTGCATGCGCCACCAACCAAGGAAGAAGTTTTCTTTACTGAGAATTGTACTGAATTTGCAAAATACTTTAATTTCCCTGGAACTTTCAGCCATTTTGACTCTAGCTACATTTTTTGCCTGCTAAATTTTCAAGTCGGTGAGAAGCTAGACTAACACAAGCAAGCTTGTAAAATTGACCTCGAGACTTATAAAATCCTTATAAAACCTCAATAACTAGTCACTTTTTCGGCAAGTAGTCTTTGTAGGGTTCTCTCAAATGTTAAGCTCATTCTTTAGTGTCTCATAAAGACAATGAGCTATAAGGAACTTTAAGGAGAAGGGGAATCTTCAGGCCGTGATTTTTCAGTTGCAGCAAGCTACTATGTGCAGACTGCCTCACTTTGGCCATTAAGTGGAAATCCCCATCATCAGGTTTGATCTCAATTTGTGGGTTTGTTCTTGTTAGTCTCTCTTAGTTTATCTGAATCTGCCTCACTTTTTTGTGGGTCTGTTCTTGTTGGTCTGTCTTAGTTTATCTGAATCTGCCTCCGAAGTGAGCAAACTAAGTATTAATTTGTTGTGAGAAGTAACTCGACGTATTATTGTTATATATATATATATATATATTGGTAGGTAAGCACCAATGGGAGATTTGAACCAGTGACCTTATCGCAAGGAGTGCCTTAACAGTGCACCCATTCACCGTCAATCCAAAGCCCCGTGGGCGCGTATTATTGTTATATTACTGCAGCACCTATTCTAAAATTAATTTGTCTTTGTACTATTAAATCATATTGGTATCAAACTATTTGCCAACATTGAGCTATAGTATTTTCATCTTGTATTGTAACAGTTTGTGGTTTGCGGTTTCTAGCTTGCAATATTTGCAACATACATGGGAGATGAACTTATTGCAGGCTATCGGTATTTTCAAAGCTTGGCAGTTGAAATTCCATTCTCAACAGCAAGAGACAATTTGATTATTATATTTGACAAGGTATTCGTCCTTTTTTCTGTGAAGTAAATTTGATTACAATGAATATAATTTTTATCTGCTATGGCTCTTCACCTAGGTGTTCAAGGGCTGATGGTAGGCAGTGGTATGTTCGTTTAGTGTGTTATCTTTTTAGTCCGTTGAAGATTATTGTTACTATTTAACTTGCAAGAACAACAGTTTGTGCATGAATCAGAGATGATGGATCTTTCTCCATATCAAACATTTTATTACTGTACATTAGGTTTACAAATTGTTGATTGTCTTGCATTGACCATTATATGATTAGAGCCAATTATGTGCATGCCCATCGACATATTATGAGAATTTCCAATTTTTGTTTGGGCTTTATTCTTCCATAGTGTATGCTAAGAGCATTTTGCTTGCTCATTTATTTCATCTATTGAGGATTTAGTTTGATTTGTGTTTCTACAGAATCATCAGCATTATTCTTAGTTGTTTCCTGAGATGGAAGTATCGGTAACCAAGCAGACCCCTACAAAAGGTACTGGTGGGAGAGGAAGAGTGAGAAGGGATGGGAGGTTTTCCTTTAAGGATCAGAAACAAGGGGCATCCATATCAAAGAGAAAACAACTTAATATTTCAGGGGTTAACAAGGCTTTACAAATTCATTTCGCTTGCCTTAATGGGATTCTCTTTAAAGTTTAGACACACAAGGTATGCTCTGTTTCAAGCTTTCAACTTTTCAAGCCAGTTTTGACATTGTGTTTGGTGTTTTCCTAGTTCATAGATGCCTCTTTACTTATAAATTTCAAATATTTTTAATTGCCAGCCTCGAGACATATGATGAAGTTTGTTCCTCTGCAATAAATGAATTTGAGGAGTTTACCAAACCTGAACTCATTTCAGAGGTGGGGATTGGTTTGGATACATCGGTCAATGGCTCGACTTTTAGCTGACTTGTTGACCAGATCTCTGCGGATCTGGATCTGAATCCGTCTCCGATCCGGGGATCCGCAGATCCAGCCATTAGGCCTGATGGATCCGGTAGCATAGCTTGTGGTCCTTCAGATTATGTCAATTCTAATATTCACAGTTCATAATATTAGTGAAACTGAAAATAGAAGTCTGTCTTATGCAGAAATTTTGCAGCGATCTCTTCTGCTTCAGAATGCTTTTACTGCTGCTTTTGACTTTGCGGGGCACATAATTAGCGAATGTGAGAAATTAGATGCTGTTTCCTCTAGTCCATTTTTCCAGCAACACTAGTTTTTATGGAATGGTTGGGTTGCAGACCAGATATTGTAGCATGTAATGATGCTAAAGAGAAGCAATCCAGAGCAAGATCATCTTTCTGAAGTCATTGTGTCATATTACTTAACAAACTTTTGGTATTTGAATGTCTTCACCAAGATTCCAGTGCAAGTAGGGTGGAAGGTGAGATTGCATTTGCTACTCCTAAGAGGTATAATGAGGAGAAAGCGAGAGCAGGGGGTGTTGCATTGTGGGAGGATTTTGAACTGAGGGGATTTCTGCCATTGTCCCCAGTACAACTTGCTCTAGATTTTTCCAAGCAACATTCTTACAGTGGATTTGTTGGAAAGAAAGAAAAGAGCATTCGTGTTCAAAGGATTCTCGTAGCTGCAAAGGCTTTTGCAAATTCAGTAGAAGATAGAAGGTATGGAATATATTTTGATGCAGACTTGATGAAGTTTTGTATTGCTGGAGAGGTTCCTGAATGCAAGACTGAAGACCAGTCAGAAGATGTCAAGCCTAAAGTCTCTAATGCCATGAATAAATTTGATAATGTTCTACGAGAGACTGTATCCAATTGTGCAAAGCAAGAAGCTTCTTCATTTGAAAAAGCTTGTGTTATGTGCTTCAGGGGTTACTAGTAACTACTGTGATGGCAGATTCAGATAAAGAAGATGAAGTAATTGTCTTTAAACCCACCGCAGTAGAAAAGAATTCAGAGTTAAATATTGCTTCAAATCCACACAGAACCCTGTTGCATCTTCAAGTATTCAGAATCTGACTCCATTGTGTCTTCCTCAAGAACCTCAGCAAAGATTCTCCAGTTTCCCCCTCCAACTGACTTGCCAATACAGATTTCTTGGTATTCTTCAACATTGACCACTGGGACAGACCTTTCTTTGGGCGCATATACAACTCCCCATGAAGTTTCCCAATTATTTGAGAGGTCTGCAAGTGTCAACTGGTATTGGAACGTCTTGGTCATCATTTTCAAGAAAATGGATCTTTGTTAAAGTCGGAGCTTCTTGCCAGTACTCTGGGAAAAGTTGAGTCTGTTTCTACACTTTCATATTGGATTCCTTCTCAAAGTTTGTATTCATCAACTCCCCTTGGAGTCTTTGTGAGTATTGTTGTTGTTGGCATGTCAGACAAGCCAATTTCCAATGATCTTTCCTCGGCCATGGTTCAAGCAAACTCCGGTCAACCAAAAAACCTCATGTAACAAACTTTGAATCATCAGCACTGTCCAAGGTTGATACGCCAACTACCAGAACTAGTATAACTACCAAGTCAACAAACACCCCTAAACTAAGCATTAAAAAAGGACATGTGAATAAACTTGTTCGCCATTTTGGACCTCCACCATGCTTTGGTCCTGTACCTTCAAGACTGCCAGATAGTTCCAAGGCTGGTTCATTGCATTTTAATCCTGGATTCATACCATCAAATGATGGAGAGAGAAATGATTCATATATAGTTCAGCCAGGCTGTCCTCTTTTGCCTTCTAGTGACAATCTAATCAGTGCTGCAGTGAAATTTCCTTTTCCAGGCAAGCAGGTTCCAAGTCTGCCAATATGCCAAGATCAACAGTTACATGTGAAGCAGCAGAAACTTCAATACAAGGCCCAACAACAACAACAACATCAAAGCCAGGTGCTTTTGCCTAAACAGCAACAACAACAGTCTTTGTGGTCTGCGAGGTACTTTGGTTGAGATCCATAGGTTCTAAGAAGCCAATTCTAGGAATGAAACAGTGTGTGCATTGGTATGATGATAGTGCTTTCAGTTTGCCTTATTTACATTTTTGTGTGCAAAGAATGGAATTTGCCAAGTGATTATTTTTTCGTGTTGAAATTACAATCATACATTGCATCTCTATTTCTCATTAGATTATATATCTTGCATCGTAGATTGTATATGCATGTACCTTAGATATCTTGCTTGGTAAAAGGGTAGACCATAGATGCTTCGGGTGTTGGACAGGAGTTAAAGAGGTTTCCTTTTAACAGTTGTTTGTGGTTTTAACAGGATACTATCAGGAAATGCTTGTTGGTTGGAGTAATGGTTACTCATGGTTATGCATCAGAGCTCTAACCTTGGCTCATGTTCTCTGTCGAAAACTTACGATTGCGTTGTGGCCTTGTCCGAGCTAGAAGTATTTTCCATCCGTGCCCTACAGACCAGGCACAATCAATGGGATTTTCCTTGACTTTGTCTACCTCATGACCATTATGCAATATATATCTAGATAAAGCTTGATTTTTCGTATCTGACATTTCACCTGGAATTTGCTGGCTTGAATGGTCTTAAAGTGCTTTTATTCTGCAGAGGCTTAGCAAAATCCAGAGGTGGAGATTACCAAGAAAATTATTCAAGTGGATCAGTAAGTTTTGAACTGGATATATTCACATTGGGTGGATTTATGAAAAAAGTGCAGTGTAAGATGGTTTGTTAGCGTCCTTGTTCCTTGCTTCTCCACTGGTTTTAGAGATTATCAAGAATATTATCATCACAGTGGAGATTTTGAACTGCAGATGTGAGAATCAAGGGATCTATGCAGTTGTCTTTTGATAATATCATGAGGACTGCTTTCAGTATACACATGGAATCGCAATTCTACTTGGGGTTGTGAAGGAAGCCAATTTTGTGGGCTAAAATGTTGTTGTTGTCTGTTTTGCTTTAATAACAAGGATTTTGATCTAGGGAAATGCTTTAACATAGTACTTGGTACATGGGTTTCTTCCACTTAGGATTACGAGTGCGGGTAGTAATGCTTTATTGAACCCAAGCACAAGTTTTGGATTAAGTATTTGTTGATAAGCTTCCCTGATTGTATGCATCTACTACTTTTCATGAGAATAATTGTAACCAGACTGACAATATTTCTCAGTTCTGTTTATATGCTTCTCTGGGGATATTAATACTACGAGACATATATTCTTAATAATCAGTATGCTTTTCATATATTCTTAATAATCAATATGCTTTTTTGTTTCATTATTGATGGTTGGTTATGTTTAGCATCTGGTTGATCCTTGTTATATGGGTTATTACTTCGAAAATTTGTCATGGAAAGAATTCTTTACATGTATTATGTCATTCATATCACCCGTATGCTGCAGTAGAGATGTTATTGATTCTCTGTAAGCGTTTTAAAATTTTATGCCTACTTGGTAACTCATTTCTTTGCAAACACATAGAAACACTTCATATTTGGATATTCTTATTTTGACAATGTTTATACTGTACATTATTCATCTACACGTGTCGTGTACATGTCTTTAGTTTCTAAATGCAAGAGTACTTAACGTTATGTGTCTTTTGGAAATTGTATGGGATAAGAGTTTAAGGGGCCTGATATTTTCAAGATCTGCTCAATATTGACATTGATTGAATAATAATTAGAAACATTTTCTCCATTTTTACGTTGTTGGCTCTGTTTCCCCCAGAAACCTTCCTAACAAATTTCCTCTTATGCAACAAACTTACTTTTACCATAGATGGCTTAATTTTGCTTATTGTCTTACAACAAGCTTATGGTTTTGAATTGTTTGTAGGATGGAGTATAAATCGGATGTTTTTGCCTTCTAATTATTGACCGTATTTTGACCATATTTTGAATTATTTGTAATATGGTCATAGGAACTCTGATCTATCCTTATAATAAGTGTCCACAATTTTATAAAGAGGCAGTGCTTACCGAATTACCTAGAATTCGGAAACTTCTCTTCTAAAAATTCAGAATTGTCTCTTACAAGAAGGTTATAGGTAAGTATTGATATGGAGAGCAACTTGAGTATAGCATATGCATATTTTCCCCTTTTGAGAATAAATTGAAAGAAATGTTCGACTTTTATAACCTCAAATTACAAAACACATTTTAATGTGTTTGGAATATGCTGAGAAACGAGAGAAAATATAATTTTTCTTTAGTATATTAGCCAATATACCAACAGTATGAGGTCAAGGCGCTTGGATTTATTTGTTCCTCACTGTTTTCAATTACAAATTACAAACCACATTTTAATGCCGTTGGAATTTGCTAAGAAATGAGAGGAAATATAAATTTTCTTTAGTATGTTAGCGAATATACTAGGCACTTGGATTTATTCGTCCGCAGTGTTTTCAAGGACAATTAAGAACTTTTCCTGTGTCACCCTCACCCTGAGAACAAACCATTCTATCATTATTGTGCACTCAAGCATGTCCAGCGCCCTGGAATTTGTTAAAAAAGCCCAATAAAATTGTGTTTTGCATGTTAGGATATTAGGATCTATTGGCGAAAGACGTGAATGATTCTAATTTGTTTGTGGTTACAAAATCATCGCAACTCGACAACCGGTGTAATAAAGCCATAGGGAGAAGCTTCATGCATTTACTGAAGAGGAACTTTCAATGCCGATATTTAGGTTCGTTGACAGTGAAAATGTCATTTACATTTGTATCTGAGTATATCGTATCCTTAGTGAGGGTGGGGAGGGTTTTATTTCTAAGGTTGTAATATATATATATATATTACGTTTTCAATGTCTAAATAATTTCAGTATGTTATCTTTCTGGTTGACTAGATTTTAGTGTTTGACCCTAATGATTTGATATAACATATTGCCGAGTTTGTAAGCATTTTAACCGTTGTCTAAAAGATGGAGGAGCAGATTGCTCTGGCTGGTGAAGGGTAGGTGAGGGGAATTGGGTAGAAAGAAATTGGCATATTATTTTTCTAATTTCATATTTTTAAAGGTTTAAAGTTAGAAGTTTAGGGAGGTTAGATTTGAAGAAATTCAAGTAGATAATGTGAAATTTTAAAATCACATTAATTTATAAATTTCAGAAATTTCAATATGGTAGGATTGTAGGGTTGTTAATTGCATTAAGCTTGTTTTTTTTGTTGATTTGATGATTGAAGATTTCAGGGGCTGAGGTGAAAGAGGTTTTTGGATGGTGAAATCTTAGTGTGTTTGAAATGTACACATGCATATATATGTGATTTGGTGGGTTGAAACACCATTTTTTTTTTATAGTATGTTTTCTTTTGTTATAGGTGATGTATCTACTTTATTATTGTTAGATATGAATTTATTTTTAGTGGGGGTGATGTAGAGGATTTGTGATAAGTCGTTGATTTGTTCTAGAGAATGCGACAATGTCCCTGTTGTGATTGGTGATAGTGGATGTTACACTGTGGTGATAGTGGATGTTACACTGTTCGCGACGGGTGATAGTTCTATTTTATTGATCATTGATATGGCTTTATTTTTAATTTGAGATGCTAAGTGTTGTGATACGGGTTGATTTGTTTTATTGGATATTAATATGATTTTACTTTCATTTATGGACAGGGTAAATTTTAAGGATGGAAATTTATTTTAAAGTTTAGAAACCTTGGCGGATTTTACTAGTCTATAATATGCAAACTATAAAATGTTTGTTGATATATTTCTAAAAATATTCAAATTTCTAATGATTTTATATATAAGATCTATATAGTTTTGGCGATTTTTAAGTTAAAATAATTTTATATTATGAAAACTAGGCGAACATGTTTAGAAAAAAAGGGAAATTGACGAATCTTTTTTTCTTTTGAAAAACCATGGAAAATTAGCCCACCTGCGAATATTAGCCCTTAAAATTTTATATGTTTATAGATGATATTGATTTATTTTTAATGGGTATGATGTTAATGATTTGTGATTGGTCGTTGATTTGTTCTTAACTAATTTACTAATAATAGATTTATAGCAAACAAGCTCTTCCTCTTTGTTTCATGCTCATAAAATTTTATTTGGACATGCCTTAGTTTTCCAGGGAAATTTTGAGGTTCACAGCGTAATTTTCCGCCTTGTTCTTTAAATTCAGATATTAATTTAGCTCCTTTCATTTTCTTCATTTTACTAAACATTGATATGCTTGTTTCTTTGTAATGGTTTATGAAGCAATAGATATTTTAAAGCTACTAATAAATACTAATTTTTAGTTAAATATAGTTTAACTCTACAATAATTTCTTCTAGTAACAATAGCTATCTATAGATCCTTTGATGTAGTACTGATTTATTAGTTGAATATAAAAGAGCTTAATTGTAGATATGATAAGTTTAGGCAATCATCATATTTGTTTTTAATAAGTAGTTTTTTTCACACTTGTTTTTAATAAGTAGTTTTGTAGTGTCTCATAAAGACAATGAGCTTCTCATGCATCAGTTAATCCATCCCACTGCTTTAATTCTTAACTGATTTACTAATAATATATTTATAGCAAACCAACTCTTCTTCCTTGTTTCATGCTCATAAAATTTCATATGGTGATGCCTTTGTTTTCCAGGAAATTTTAAGGTTCACAACTTAATTTTCCGCCCTATTCTTTAAATTCAGATGTGATGATGTTCAAGTATATTGGATATCAAATTGAAACCTTCTTGTCTTCCAACTCAAACTAAAAAATCCTTGTATGTTCAAATGTTGGTCTCACCAACTCAAACTAAAAAATCCTTAAGATAGATGCTTTTCAACCAAACTGGAGGTTATCATGGCCTACTCTTATTTATTTGGTTCAAAGCTTATCACTGTTGAAATTAATAACAAAACATTTTTGTAGTGTTAAAATTTTGTGAAATGTTTAAAACACATATGCAAGAGTTAAATTGAGAACCTATTCATGAAACATCTTCGACGCTGCAAATTTTCCCAGACAACAGATTTTTGGCATATAAAAAAAAAAAAAAATCATAATGTTGGAGATCTTGAATGGTGGAAATGTATTCAACGCCATCAAGAACCCGTGGGGAACCCAAAACCCTAAAGTTTGACAGTTTTAACCCATATTTTCAAAAAATTATGGCGGATTTTGTCTTCATCTTGCGAGAATTTCCATTTTTTTCCGGGCTAATTTGTGAGCCCTTTAGACTAAGCACTGGTGGAAAAGTTTTGTTATGATTTGACTAGTCTTGTTCAGTTTTGTGGATTGGTTGGTTAGCCCTTTAGACTAAGCACTGGTGGAAAAGTTTTGTTATGATTTTACTAGTCTTGTTCAGTTTTGTGGATTGGTTGGTTATTGCTTTTGCAGACTATTCAAGGGCCTAGTTTTCAACTTATCCAGGTAATTATCAGTTTTTGACAAACTCTATTGTTGTCATTTGCGTTTTTGTTTTCTTGTATGCCACAGTTTAAGATAATTTATGTGTCTTCATTTAAGGAAATGTACTCAGAATTGCCTTTTGAAAAACCTTTTTATAGCCTTTGTATGCCTTTGTTCGTCCAAGGCTTAATCTTCATTACAAAATTTCATTATTCGTATTTTAATTTGGATTATATATGAAATTAAATGCATCGACTTATCATTCATATGTAATCAAAATACACTATAAATAAATTTTTAATTAATTTTTTTAAGAAAAATTAAAAATAAAAATAAATTTAATTAATATATAATTTAGACTATAGATTTGATAACCCAATTATTTTAATTGAATTTAAATGGTGGTTTCCAACAACCGTTATTCTCTATGTTTAGTATTTTGTTAGAAGTATATCAAATTAGTGTTTTTAGTTTGAGCTATATATATATAAACCATAAAACTAAAATATCATCTTTTACAATATCTATATAAAATTTAAATTTGCCAATACATATGGTATATGGCATACATATCTACAAATGTGTTCCTCATACCATTTTTCTAATTTAAAAATATATCGGCCTCTCTTTGCACCTTTTGGGGCAATTGCTAGTTATAGCTCTTCCAATGCAGTAATAATAAATCAAACCATAGCAGTAAATGCAAAGTTTAGTAATTTAATATCTTTCCAATTTGTGTGACACTCCACATAGAAAATGAGCTTAGCGCACCAAAATTGTTTGTTTGGCAATTCGATCAGCTTTGAAATTAATAACCATTAAGAAACTACAAACTTTTATGCATGCAACGTTTCATTTTAGAATTGTTACCAATTTACTTTAAAGCAATTTACATATTTTCCTCCTGTCCTTACTTTGTAAATGAGTGAATTTTTACTCAGTTGCGCCTCTGATTACATGAATTGGTATCAGTCCTCAGGAAAGATTTTGAGTGGAAAGATTCTGAGTAGAGAGTAGATTGTTGTTTTCTATTAGAAAAAACAAAAAGGTTTTCCCAAAACGAAGCAATTACTAATGCTATGGGGTGATTTTAGTGCGTGAAAACTTAATGGGTGGATTCAAACTGCGAGCTAAGAAAGAAGTCAAATCGTTGTTGTTGCTAAGAAGTGTTATTGGACGGTTGTAATTCTATTGTTGTTGGGCATGTCATTGCTGAAAATGACTACCAGTGAGAGATAAAGCCATCTGTGGAGAGGCCATGTTGTAGTAGAGTAGGTGTGGAAGCTAAATCATTGTGTTGTTGTAGAAATGCGAGCACATTGTTTTTATTTGTTTTCGTGTATGAAAATACTTAAGTTTTGTGATCTATGAAAAAACAGGGGAGCTAACAATGGCATCCATGCATGCCATTTGTGATCTCTTCTACAATTTTAAATGACAACACTGCAAAATTCAATATAGTGAATACAATAAGGAAAGGTGTTGCACAACCTAGCTTTGTATAAATCTCATGGGAAATTCTTCATGTTGCACTTATAAAAATTCTCTGTAGTTTGCGAACATCTTAGAGACCATACTCTCTACATAGTTTTGGAACTACTATTTCATCATAGATGGCTCTATGTTCATGGTTGTGAGGAAGAATTCTTGAAGCCTAAGAATCCAAGTGGTAAAAATTCAAATGTGTTCCTTTCATTTGCAACACTAGTATTGATCATTTAACCATGCAAAAATTTTGAATGTCCTTTCAAGAAGGATGAGACTTACAAATCTACAAATGTCATTTAGAAATTGTCTTGAGCATTTTTCTATATATCGTTGACATTTTTTTATGTATTTTTTGTTTGACACAACTTAGTTGATAATGCATTATTAGTCAAGAGGAATAACATAACATGTTGCATTGTGTTGACTCAAGTTACCTATTGATGTTGAATTTTTGTTATAATCGTATAGATTTTGTACAATTCTTGTATGGGTCCTGTATTGGCCCAGAATATACCTACTTTTGAAAAGAGAATAGGGTATATATATTTGCAAGTTGTACACTATTAAGCAAGGTATTTAAAAGTATTTGATGATTCTAATGCTTCAAACGATGTTTCTAAGGTGAATAATGTTATTTGAAAATAAGGTTTCTATTGTTGTCCATGGGAAAATTTCTATTTGGAACCCATGACAATAGTGGAATGATACCTGTACATACATTTGTAAGTTGAATATTGTTTTTTTGGTAATCTAGTCACACCTTTGTATTAATTTAAACAAGAAAACAATGTTCATGTTATTGTTTTGAGGCTTTTGCAATTTGTGTTTTGTGTAGAGTCATCTTCCAGAATCATCACATCCATAATTGTTTGAATCGAAATTTCAAACCATCCACCGTTGCTATTGGTCTGTCATTGGGGAAACCAAACTAGTAGCACGTAAGTAAAGTCTTTAACAAAATTATTAGTTTGACTGTAACAATATAAATATATAAGTCATGTATCCTAAGACTATCAAACAAAGCAATGAAATACTTAAAACTAGAGCTAATGATAAGGTTGTATATCCTAATCTAAAAAATAAAAATAATAATAATAAACTTAACCATCATTAGGGATAATCTGTTGGTTGGGGTGAAGGTGCAACCTCCTCTTCCTTGTTCTTAGGAAATCTTAATTCTACTACTTTCTTGGAAAGAGAAGTCACCTTGTAATCCAAATTGTCCACTTGTAACTGTAGAGTATCTATGCACAAGAGAATCTCCTATTGGGACTCACTTCTTTCTAACATGACTATACCCATGGTAGTTTTTATTTTCCAATAGAGATATTATGGTGTTTACATATATTGGGCGTGTCTTGATCTAGTATTACCCAGGTCTAAATTCCATTGTCTTGTATTTTCTTCAACCTCTCTATTTGATAGAAATATTCTTCCCACTCTTGCTTCATTTTCAATAATTTCAATTCTTCTCTAGTGACCCTAGGGGTATGCTCCAAACAATATACTACAAAGAATTTTATGTCATCTTGTGCTCTCATGTGCAGGGAGACTCCTTGACCTTGACTTATGTGTTGGCTAGGGGAAGAAATGGGATGAGAAATGGATTTTGATAAAACAAGGTATGGGGGGAGTTGGATAGGGGACGTAAGGAAAAGATCATGTGGGAGAGACCAACAAAATAGTGTCCACTAGCCTGAAAGATAAAGCAGAGCTACTTGGAACCATAATATCAACATAGCCAAATGGGCTTGAATTTGGGTGCCAACTTATTAACTAACCGTGAACTTCTCCATATTCACAAGGTGAGGTTCATGAACAAGGCCATAATTACAGTCATGTGTTTCCATAACCATATTTGAATACTTTTGTTTGAGATGATGAACATTATTTCCCTTCATTCCATCGCTTTTATGTAGGCATTTTTGAACTCCCATTTGGTAGCCAATCACGGAGATGAGCAGTGATGGCATGCTAGGAGGAGTTGGTGGTATACATGTTGTTCAGGGAAAACGACATGGGGTTGTGTATGTTGAATATTGTTGAAGAAGGTTTTCATCCATGATGATATAAATGATGATTTGTGTGATGTATAACCTTGAATAATGGTAGCAATTGTATTGTATGATTTTCGATGACAATAGTAAGAGCACTTTGTTTTGTAATGGAAACATACAATCGTTTTGCAAGAATATGAAAAATTCTAATGGGACTTGGAAATGGTGCTTGCTACAACTAGTATGGTGCATCGATAATATAGAGGATGATGAAATGAAGGATATAGAGAAAGTGTGAAATGGAGGATAAGACATGTAGTATGAAGATGATGATGATGATTCTTGCAAATAGAACTTGCAATAAGATGTACAATGTTGCTTTGTTGTCATGATTTTTGTATAGATACATTAATCATTCCAATTGTTTTATTGGTGTAGGTATATTGGAATGCTTTGTTTCTCAATCTAGTTTGAGAACATAATTGGCCTATTGCTAGTCATATTTAGTGCCTGTGTACTTGAAACACTTATGATACCAAAGTTTTTGTTTCCTCCTTTTTTTCATTTGTTTTTTCATTTTTATTATCAAGCTATTGATGTCATTTTCGGTTCTCACTTGTGCCTTACCCACTTTATCCTAATAGGGTTTAATGAGGAGGAATGCCTTTATTGTAGACCTAATGCTACCTCCATGGTGGTTTTCAGCCAAAGGTCTATCCCAAGTGAATTGATGAGGTTTCCACTTGGATATTATATTATTATTATTTATTTCTTTTTGTTTCATTTGCAATGTTTCTGATATCTAGGCGGCTTGAGAGCATTTTTACTCTCAACCACACCAAATTGTTAGGTTTTGAGTATGGTTGTGACTTATTCCATTTATAGAGGCTTATTGTAGATATTTTCTAAAGAGTGACTACAACAACCCTTGGATTTCTTAGTGATTCGCCATTTTGTACTATTGATTCTCCATGATTTTACAAGATAATATAATATGGTGAGAGATTCGCCAAAAAAATAATATATACATATTATATTATTAATAAAATCGCCTTCCATTTTATCTATGTATCATGGGGATTCACCCATTTAATATACATATAAATTTATGGAGGTTCTTAAAATTTTCCGTGTAGAAAAGTCTACTTCTCTATGAGGTGGAAACTCTAAAATATCTGCGAGGAATACATCCTGAAACTGCTGTAAAACTGGGTACCTTCTCAATACCTCTGCATCCTCAATATCCTTACCTTTATCACTAGAAATATGCACTGCAAATAACACACACCCTTTCATGTGACTGCACTTTACCTGCATAGTTGTCACCATTCTAATTAATGTTACCTTCTTCTTACCCTGCAAGATCATATGTTCTCCATTGTCATCCAAACACTCAATAGCCTTGTCATAACAATGCACCTTGCTCCTATGAAGATACAGCCAGTCCATACCCAACAACATACTGTATGATCCCAATGGAAGCACATTCAAATATGATGACGTAGGCATACCATTCAACTCACATGCACAAGCTCTTACCCAATGACAAACTCTTTTCTTAGTGTGTATAGCCAACTGCACTAACCAAGATTTTGCATACACTTATTTATTCAAACCACACTTATCCACCAAGCCAAGATTAACATAACTATAATTAGATCTAGGTTCAATAAAAATAGAAACAACTTGATCACAAATCTTATCGTCCATTTCGAGAATAGATGCTCGGTGATCTGTCTGCTTATTATCCAACACTGCATAAATCCGAGGAATACTTTGTCCAACATCCCCCACTGTCTGTGCCTCTTGAGCATTGTATATCTGCGGTCTACCACCCTGATGTTTTGGACAATCTCTCCTGCGATGATATTTTCCACAAGTCCAACAATGTAAAAGCTTATTGCCATCATCCTTGTTCTGCTCCTCAAACTAAAATACCTACCCTTTGTCAGATGCATTGAAATTCTTAGGCGGTATTGCATTCTCTTTTTTACCTGTGTCCTGAGCTCTAGCTTGCTTCTTATCCCATTTCCCTTTATTCTTCGCATTACCTTTCCAATCCTGCTTGATCTCATATTTTCATTTCGATTTTTCATAACAATGCTTTAGTTTTTATGGATTCCTCCAATGAGCTAGGCTCATAAAACTCAATCATGCATTTGAATACTACCGGCAACCCACTAATGAATCTTCACTTTCTCCTCCTTCAAATAAGGCACATACCTCAACAAATCCAAGAATCTGCTAGTGTAGTCCTCCTTGGTCATGGATCCCATATTTAGCTCATAGAATTCTTTTTCCCTATCATCATAGTATCTCTCTGATAAATACTTCCTCCTGAAAATTCTCTCGAACTCATTCCAAGTCAACTCTTCTTCATGAATACATTTGGAATTCTTACATATTCCCACCAAATGTCTTCTTTACCTTTAATACTAAACATAGTTATTTTGGCCTTCATGTTCTATGAGTAATCATGCAATACGAAGAACTTATTCATCACAAGAAACCACACTTCAACATCTTTTGACTTCTTCATTTATCTATCAAATTTAGGTGGATTTTCTTTATTTAACTCATCCAACAAATATCCCCTGTTACTCCTCCTATAAGGATGATAAAGATGATGACCATGATACCTATCTAAACCATAACTAGAGTAAATTCCATGTCCACTGCCTTGTCTATCCCATGTATCCAAGAACCTGCCATCTCTAATTGTGTCATCTTTATCTAACATGTGCCCACCATGAGACTTACTACCATATGCTCCATTTATCATGTCCTTCTGTCCATGACTAATCCTATGTGGTCTCTATCTCTACAAGTCTGACAGGCTATGAAGGATAATTGCATTAACCTCTTCTTGTTTCTTCTATGCCCTCACAAGTCTCTCTTGTGACTAAATGATTCTATCATTATCTGCTTTACAAATTCTTATTTTTTCCTTCAAACTTATTAAAGTGTCTACTATGTCAGGAGAGTACCCATAACCATGTTTCTCATATGATCTATAGGAAGAGTCTCATGAATTGTAGTATACCATTTTGCTAGTCATCTTTGATCTTCTTCTTCTTCCTGCAAGGTATATCATGTCAGCTAAACCAAATCATAAACAAACCAACGTACCCCGGTATAGTTCAAGGGAGGATATCTCATTTGCAAGACCAACCAGATTAGCATAATAAATGTATAATCATAATCATCACAATATATCGACATTATTTCAACCATTATCCATCTACCTTGCATGACTATACCATAACCATGACAATACATGCATAACGACATATAGACACTGACATGAATAACAACTGCATAATTGACATACACTCATGACGACCATATCCGAAAACAATCACCATCAACTTCTACATGACACACAACTGCAACAATGACCGCCACCATGCATACACAACA